>PVJC01001889.1:0-86241 GCA_004026665.1 Murina feae
ATAAGAGCTAACAAATATTAAGCTTTTATGTAACAGGTGCTGAACTCAGATTATCTTGTTTAATTTTCCCAACAACCCTTACTGGTCAATACATTTGAGAGATGAGGTCATTGAGGGACAAAAAACTTAAATAATTTCCTAGTCTGAGAGCCAGAAAGAGCCAGAACTAGAGCATGAACTCTAACAATTCATTTCTGTGGCTGCTCTTACCCACTCTGCTGTAATTCCCACCTATGTCGAAAAGTCTCAAACCACAGTAGAAAATCTTGGTCATTCTGTTTCATTAGAATCTTCAGTCATTGGATGACGTAATAATGAATAATTAATACTTTGGAACAAAGATTCTGTATAATTATACATATTAAACCATTTAACTCTCACACCAACCCTATGAAGTTGGTACTGATATTATTCCCAGTTTACAGGTGAAGCACAGAGATGATAAGAAACTTGTCCATGGTCACACAATTAGCAGATGGCTGAGGCTGGCTTTGACCCTAGGAAATCTGGATCCAGAGCTGTGCTCTTTATCAATGAGTAACCCAGTCCACGACTGAAAGCGTAGAGCAGCAGGTAGAATCCTGTTATTAATTCAAAAGACTAGACTTGTTCACTAAACTAACTATGTGATCTTGGGCCTCAGTTTCTTCATCTGTAAAATAGGTGTTTTCCAATGAACCTGCCAGCTCTATAATTCTGTACTGTAGCATGTCAGGAGAATAATCATTGCAGCTTCAGGAACAAGTGGGTAGCAAACACAAAGATTTTAGGATTTTGAAGAGATGGAAAGTTGACCCAAGTTTAGAGTTTCATTCAGCAGCCCTGGGAGACTTGAATCCAGAGGAGCTAGTGAGACTTACAGGAGGCAAGAGAATGGTGTGCTGATTCCAGGAGGAGTGAGAACTGGTGTTAGGGTCTAGAGGGAGGGGCCTAGGAGGACTCATCTAGACTAGAAGGTAGAAATATGTGTGTGTATGGGGGTGGGGGATGGGGGTTAAGGGCAAATTGGCATTGCATTTTGTGAATTTGGAGATGACATTGGAAAAGAAAGAGAAGTTAGAATTTTATCACCCTTAAACACAAGTCTTATAGCATGTAAAGAAAAGTCTCAGGGCATGGGGATGGGACAGATGTGGGTTTGCTTCTCACGGCTGCCACTCTTTAGCCAGTCCTCAGTAAGTGCCTTGATTTTCTTCTTGGTAAAACATGGGTCACACTCACTAACACTGAGTAAATGCACTCAGTAAATGCCGCTTTCTATTCCAACAGGCCAGGAGTGCTTCTCTCCCACCTCCACCCTGAACCTAAGAAAGTCAATACCCAATTAATTCTTAGCAGTGATGAGAAGCTTTGATCCTAAAGAGGGATGAAGATGTTATATCTGTCCCTGATTTTCCTTTCAAGTTGCTTTGGACTTACTTCTCACAGAGCTTGACCCTGATCTCAGAGACAGAGGAACGGAAACACAGGGATAAGGAGCAAAACAAGCAACTCCAAGGTTTAGGAGATCAACTTGCTCCCAAAGGTAAACACAGCAAGGCTCCACTAAAAAAGTCCTAATAGGAGTTTTCCCCTCTAAGTCCGGACTGACTTCACTAAAGAGAGAGCTAGTCAGAGGAGAAGACTTCATTATACCTCTCAGGGTTACTCCAAGGGGAAAGTGGGAACAGGCAGGGGGATCATGTGCTTAGATTCAAAAGAGCCTCCTGTATTATTTCCTGTTAATTCTGTAACAAATTACCTTGAATGATGGGTTAAAATAACACAAATTATTACCTGATGGCTCTGGAGGTCAGAAATCAAAGTAGGTTAGCAGGCCCGCCTTCCTTCTGGAGACTCTGGGGGAGAACTCATTTTCTTGCCTTTTCCAGCTTCTAGGAGCACAGGTTTCTTGGCTCTTGTTTTTAGGTGACTCCTATCTCTTCTTCTATCTTCACATCCCTCTTATAAGGCCTCTTGTGATTACGCTGGGCCCACCTGGATAACCCAGGCTACCTCCCTATGTCAAGGTTCTTAATTTAGTCACATCTGCAAAGTCCCTTATGCCAGCTAAGAGAATATGTTCAAAGGTTCTGGAGATTAGGACATAGGCATCTTTAGGCATTATTTAGACTGAATATGGTCTATTTAGATTAAATAGACCATTATTTAATCTACATATTGCCTATGATTTGGTATCCAGGAATCTGCCTTATCTCCTTATTTTTTAAAAAATCTTTATTGTTCATATTATTACAGTTGCTCCTCTTTTTTCCCCCCATAACTCCCCTCCTCCCAGTTCCCACCCCACCCTCTGCCCTTATCCCCCACTGTCCTCATCCATAGGTGTACGATTTTTGTCCAGTCTCTTCCCACACCCCCAACACCCCTTTCCCCCTGAGAATTGTCAGTCCACTCCCTTTCTATGCCCCTGATTCTACTCTATTTACCAGTTAATTCTGTTCATCAGATTTTTTTATTCACTTGATTTTTAGGTTCACTTGTTGATAGATATGTATTTGTTGTTCATAATTTTTATCTTTACTTTTTCTTCTTCTTCTTCCTCTTCTCAAAGGATACCTTTCAGGATTTCATATAATACTGGTTGGGTGGTGATGAACTCCTTTAGCTTTTTCTTGTCTGTGAAGTTCTTTATCTGACCTTCAATTCTGAATGATAGCTTTGCTGGGTAAAGTAATCTTGGTTGTAGGTTGTTACTATTCATCACTTTGAATATTTCTTGCCACACCCTTCTGGCCTGCATGATTTCTGTTGAGAAATCAGTTGATAGTCATATGAGTACTCCTTTGTAGGTAACTGACTGCTTTCTTCTTGCTGCTTTTAAGATCCTCTCTTTGTCTTTTGCCCTTGGCATTTTAATTATGATGTGTCTTGGTGTGGTCCTCCTTGGATTCCTTTTGTTTGGGATTCTCTGTACTTCCTGGACTTTTAAGTCTATTTCTTTCACCAGGTAGGGGAAGTTTTCTGTCATTATTTCTTCAAATATGTTTTCTATATCTTGCTCTCTCTCTTCTTCTGGCATCCCTATAATTCTGATGTTGGTACACTTGAAGTTGTCCCAGAGGCTCCTTACACTATCTTCATATTTTTGGATTCTTTTTTCTTTTTGCTTTTCCGGTTGGGTGTTTTTTGCTTCTTTATATTTAAAATCTTTGACTTGATTCTTGCAATCCTCTAGTCTGCTGTTGGATCCCTGTATATTATTCTTTATTTTAGTCAGTGTATGCTTAATTTCTAGCTTGTTCTTTTTCATATCCTCGAGGGTCTCACTAAATTTATCGGCAGTCTCTAGAAAATTCTTGAAAAACCTTTTAACTGTGGTTTTGAACTCTATATCCAGTGGTTTATTTTCCTCCATTTCTGTCATTTGTGACCTGTTTCTTTGTCTCCACATTTTGGCTGCTTCCCTGTGTTGATAGAGTGGCTTTCTGTGCTGGGTGTCCTATAGGGCTCAGTGGCTCAGCCTCCTCAATTACCTGAGGTGGACACGTTTGGTGCACTGCTTTGTAGGCTTTGTGCACAGTCTTATTGTAGCTAAGCCTTGATTGTTGTTGGTATCACTGGGAAGAATTGACCTCCAGGCCACTTGGCTATGAGAATCAGCTATGTCTATGGTGGGAGAACTTCTGTGCTGGAGATACCCTTATGGGGCAAGACTTGCTTCAGTGAGGCTTTGGTGCTCACTGAGTCTGCCCCCGAGTGTGTTCCTCATGGATCTGAGGAGTTGTAATCGGGGTAGTCTCGCTCTGACCACTAAGGCTCTTGGACCTCTAAGGAGGTGATATTTTAGCTTCTGCCTGAGGCTACCCAGCCTTTTATATGCAAAAGCCTCTGCATGCAGCTTGGGTGGGGCAGGGTCTCGGGGAATCAACAGGGCAGAGCAAACAGCTATGGCTGATTCTCAGCCCTGCCCTAAGAGGCACCGGGTCTCAGTGTCCCTCTGCACTGCTGAGAGAAAGCTGCTCTGGAATTCCTCCTGGTGCCAGACAGTCCAGCTTCTCCCCATATGAGTCTGGATCCCCAGAAACTTGCTCAGAACCAGAGTTCAGAGCCGTCGGGGAGCTTGTGACTCCTTCCAGATTGAAAAAGACAACCATGTCCTCAGTTGCCAGCCCTTTCTGCAAGCCCTTTCTGCGTGCCTCCGTACCTTTGTACTTTACTTCTGCACCTCCTCTGAGTCTCAGTCTCTTTCTAGTTGTAGAATTTCCACTCAGCCAGCCTCCCTGCGGGTCTGGGTGGTGTCCGTTTTTTCTTTTCTTTGTGGTTTTGAAATGGTTGTGCAAGGCAGCAATTCCAGGTGTTTACCTATGCTGCCATGTTGGTTTCTCCCCTTATCTCCTTATTAACTCTGTAACTGAACAACTCATTTTTCTCTAAGCCTTTCTGTCCACACGTGTAAAATAGGAAGTAGCAATATTTTACATGATTCCTTTAGGGCTCATAGGAGTTATCTCTATAAGATATGAGGGCTCACAGTGTTAATCTAGGTAAGATGAGGGCTCATGGGATAATCTACATATGATGTCCACCACTGTGCCTGGTGTGGTGTAAGGGCACAGTAAATGTTAGTCCCCCCCCCCACTTTGTACATGATGAATAGGCATGATGGCGTTAAGGACTGGACGAGAGCACTGGGATGCTTGCCAGCTGTAGCGGAATAAATTTCTGGGAAAACAGATTTTGAGATTGAGATTTGCATGCAGGAAGCTTAAGCGGGGAGTGGTCTTAGGATGAACACCTGTGAAGTGTATGAGAAGCAAGATTGGACAGAGGGAGAAGGTGGGCTGCAATGAAGATGCAACAAAGGCCTCAATCTATCCAATAGGGAACTCAGAATTGACCAAGTTAGGATGAGGGCTGAGCTTTTATATCTCTGCATCTAATCATGATATGTGGGTTGCCCTGGGGAGGAGCATGATGTTGACTAAAGTAGCTCATTCCCACCAAGGGTATTCCTGGTTAGCACTTCCATCAGCTGGGGGATGTATGTCCAGCCCTACAGCAGGGACCTAAGGAGTGCATCACGGCATCCATTGCAGCAGCCAACCCTCTTGCTGTACTGAGTGAGGACTGGAGAGAAAACAGATGGTAAGAGTCCTAGCAAGGCCGTGTAGTTCACAGGCTCAGAGTTTGTGCTTCCAAGCAGGTAAGACTGATTTTATTCAAATCTTAATTCTATTTCTTCCTGTTGTATGATTTGGGGAATTCACTTAACCTCTCTATGTCTCCACTTCCTCATTTCTAAATTAGGGGGTAATAGCATTTCTCTCTTAGAATTGTTGTAAGGGTTAAACAGATAGCATAGAATTCTTAGCACAGTGCCTGACATCTGGTGGGTCCTATATATGTTAGATTTTGTGGCTAATACTATTCTCACAATCCCTTTCCTATTTTATCCTTTGGACCCAAATCCAAATATTTAACATGTGAGCTGGAAAGGAGAGGGGGAAATCCCACAAGACTACAACCCATGACTTAAGACATATCAGTAAAGCCAGGGATGGGAGCTGGGATTGGGGCTTAGAGGGTGGGAGGAGGGGCATTAACAGCACAATCCCAGAAACAAGTGTCTCAGTGAGACTCTGTGCCACTACCTAGCTGGGTGACCTCAACAGGTCATTGTGAGAACTAAATGGGATAAGTTGAGTAAACCTGTAGGGACACTCACTGTCTGACACATAATAGGCACCATGTGTATTTGCTATTATCATTCTGATACTATGACAAATGCACAAAGGCATCATTGAGGGAGAAGCCTTTGATTCAGACCTTGCAGGTTTCCCAGGAAGTTTAAAACACTGGATACATCAGACCCAATTCCTGAATTGGCCACAAACCTTCTGTTTCCTCTGTTACTAGGTTAACCCTTCACTAGCACCAATCTCTTGGATCAAGTTCAGTCGTTTCCAATTGTAACAGGGCAGTCAAAGGGGGTGGTGTTGTCTGTAGTGTGAGGTGGGATTGATTGGATGGAAAACAGAGGTTTAGGAAAAATGATTCTAAGAGAATGGATGTGCTTTGAAAATCAAGGTGAAATAGGTTGTGGTAAGGTAGACTGAACTCTTTTTTTTTTAATGATCATGAAACATCTAGGGTTTTTTTTTTTCATTTTTTTTATTGCAAAAAGTATTACAAAGATTAATACATATATCTCTTTTTTCCCCCTGCCCTTCCCAGCCTCCCCTACCTCTCCGTGTTTTGTGTCCATTGGTTATGCTTAAATGCATGCATTAAAGTCCTTTGGTTGATCTATTACGCCCCTCCCCCCAACCCTTCCTGTCCTTGTTGCTGTAATTTGACAGTCTGTTCGATGTTGCTCTGCCTCTGTATCTATTTTTGTTCACCAGTTTATAATGGTTATTATTATCCATAGGTGAGTGAGGACATGTGGTATTTTTCTTTCATTGACTGGCTTATTTCACTTAGCATCATGCTCTCCAGTGCCATCCATGCTGCTGCAAATGATAAGAACTCCTTCCTTTTTACAGCAGCATAGTATTCCATTGTGTAGATGTACCAGAGTTTTCTAATCCATTCATCTGCTGCTTTTCTCAATTCGTTTTTCACCTGGGAAGTTAAACTTAAGGAACTTGAAACAACCCAACCCTAATAAATCAGCTATTTCCTCTTGTATTAGAAGTTCTCCAATTTTCTTTCTCCCAGTACTGGCCCATGCTAGAGAGGGTTGCAGAAGATGTGAATAATCAGAGTGAAGCGGGGAGCACACTATTTCGATTGGGAGACAAGAGAACAAACTCCCTGAAGATGGCCCAGGCTCCAGGCTGGGAGATCCTGCTCCCTTTTCCACTCTCCTCTCCTTGCTCTAATCTCTGTATCATGTTGAAAAAACATCAGATATTTACTTTGATTTTCCTCTTCAAATGTGCCTGGTTCTCAAGCCCAGCTTGTTGGAGACACTGCTTCATTGGCCCCGGCTGGCATCACTGGACTATTACCACATGGAGTAAAAAAAAAAAAAAAAAAAGAAAAGCCACAGGAATATCAAGTCAAGAGCAAGTGACTTTGTTGGACTCATTTAAACTTTCTCTGAGACTCACGCCTTGTGAGTTTTATTTGGTTAAGCGTTGCCATAAAGTTTCTTCTACAATGATGGTGTCAGGGTTTTTTGGTTTGTTTTTTAGCAAGTAAGCAATAAAACAAACACGCAAAGTATTTTGATAAGAGGGGCAGTCGTGCTGTTTGTATCTTTCAGAATCCAAAGAATTCCCAGTTTTTGGCATTAAGGCAGACACTTAGCTGACAGGATTGTACCCTTGATTTTTATCTTTGTAGACGTGAAATCACTGAAAGTTCGGTTCACAAAAATGTTCCTATGAGGCCAGAATGGACTGTGCATTTCTTGCACTGACTTTTCGTATCCGAAGGCCTAGCTGACTTTAACCTTGTGTTTTTATTCCCCAGAAAGAAAAAAAAAAAAGAAGAAGAAGAATAGGCAAACAAGGAGAGCCTGGGACTTGAGGACAAACCCCCTAGACAAAATATATCTGAAATCCATGCCCTTCTTCCATCTCCAATGTCACTATCCTTGGGCAGTCAACCATTACCCTAATTTATCTCCCTGTGTCAATGCTTGCCTGACTTCTGTGTGTTTTCTGCACACACAATGGCCAGAGTGATTTTCAAAAGTGTAAATCAGTTCATGTCACTCCCCTGACTAAAACTCTCTGGGGACTTCCCCTGTAACTAGGATAGATCCGAGGTTTTTACTACACAAAGTTTTCACTGTGGACCCATAGCCCTGTTTGTCTCCAGACTCTACCCACTGTCCTCTCGCCCCACAAGAATTCAATAAGCACTTTCAGGCCTCAGAACCTTTGCCCATGCTGTTTCCTCTACTTAGAAATCTTTCTCCTACCCTACCCCCTTGTCTCAAGTGACTCTCTCTTTTCGTTCTTTCGACTTAAATGTCAGGTGAAGTTCCCTGACTGCCCTATTTAAACCAGGTTTCTCATTCTGGTCATTAGTCTCTATGTTAATTTTTACATAACATTGATGATGATTTCTCATTATTATTATTATTTTTTAAAATCTTTATTGTAGCCCTGACTGGTTTGGCTTAGTGGATAGAGGTTGGCCTTCAGACTGAAGGTTTGATTCCGGTCAAGGGCATGTACCTTGGTTGCCGGCGCATCCCCAGTAGGGGGTGTGCAGGAGGCAGTTGATCGATGTTTCTCTCTCATCCATGTTTCTAACTCTCTATCCTTCTCCCTTCCTCTCTATAAAAAATCAATAAAATATATTTTTTAAAAATCTTTATTGCTGAAAGTATTACATATGCCCCCTTGTTTCCCTACATTGACCCTTCTAGCCTGCCTCCGGCCTCTACCCCAGGTCTTCACCCCATTATCTGGGTCTATGGGTTATGTGTGCATGCATACAAGGTCTAATTTTTTTCCAGATTTATTTTGTTTCTTACATTTCAATGCAAAGGGCTAAAATTATGTTTTTATTGCTCACCATTGTATCCTTCCTCCCAGCAAGGCACTTGGCACGAAGTAGGGACTCAACAAATATCTGTTAAGAAGGAACACTTTATTCTTCGGGCGGGGGGAGGGGGGCATTTAAACACAGCTGCATGTTCCATGAAGTAATCTGCTTTTAAAGTTTTCATCTTATTAAACTCTCTATGACTTGCTAAAGTGTCTGTTAAAATCATCTAGTCCTAAATTTCTTTGAGATTGTTTCCACCCCCTATTTCCTCATGGTTTCTTGTTTCACCCTTTGTGAATTCCATGAATATAAGTGGATGCTAGAATGCAAACATCATTTTGTGTTTCATTCAATGCTGAATCTCCTATATGTGTGTGGCACATAGTAAGCATTGTGCACCGCTGTTACATAAAAGCTATCCAAGGTGAAATTTCTAAAGTGACTTAGCACTAAAGACTACACACCCAGAGAGCGATGATTCTTATAATATTGATTTTGCCACCTGGCAATGTATTAGCCAGTAGAGTCCCACAGAAGTGTCTTGTTTGACCTGCGTAGTATTTTAAATCAGTTGCCTATGTTTAAAAATTGAAATTTCATATAAAAATCCTGACACTAACTTTTTCTTGCAAAGCCAGATCTAGTCACACCAGGTCCTCCATCACATGGCATAGTGGGTTGCAGCTGGGTAGCACCTGTTCCTTTTGGAGGTCCATGTCCTCTCTGTTTGCTTTTTCTAACAGTCTGTGTTGACCCAAGAATCCTTGCCCATACAGTCATCCTGAAAATAAAAGTTGGGGCTTTTAAAACTAGATAAATACAGAATTTCATCCAAAACCCATCAGAAATGAAGAACCAACTCAGGGAATATTTGTGCAAGACTGAAATGGAATTAGGCCTGATTAGTCCTTCAGAGAGTTGTTCAAAGCTCTCAGCAAGTGGTGCAGTAGGTGGTGGCTGGAATGAAAATTATTTACCCTGGAGATTTTCTGTGTTGTTAAATTCTCGGCATGGAGTAAGAAGCTAAACTGATTTCTCCCCCTTAGGACCAAGCTAACTAAGCTCATAAAAATTAGTCAGGGGTAATATGTCCCCAACTTCTAAAGAAGGGAGAGGCATTACTTAAATATGTTGCTGGGCCATAGGACTTGAACATTGGCAAACAACTACCTGACAAGACAAGTAAGTCTAAGTATTTCCTCTTCCAACTGGTGATGAGTGAGCATCATCACCACCAGTGAAATTAGAGATTTCATCAGGTCATTTGAAAATAAGTTAAGCCCCCAACAATGTAATCAGCTGTTTGAACTTGATAAAAAGAGGCTCCAGATACATTGGATCAGGAAATACATTGGATCAGGAAATACTTTGGCCATGTCTGTAATGAGGGTCAAAATAACAAGTGGTTCATGAGATCTAGATATGAGTTCTTGGCCTCAGTAAATCTGGGCTGATTTCAGAATGATAATTGTTTACTATAAGCATTTTGCATTTACAATTTTATTTTTTGTCACTCTTCCCTTATTGTTTTGGTCACTGTGGAAAAAAACTAGGCCTGATGTGGGTAAAACATCCAAGTACTGCAGAGTTTGATTTAGCCTCATAATGAGATATATTTGGAAGTGCTACCAATTGTCCCTTAAAATAAACTGGAATGTTATGAAAATGGATGCCACAGTCTAAAATTACTCATCTATTTTGAGATTTGATTCATAGCTTCCACTTAAATGTTTACTGGTTTTAGTACAAAAATAAGAACTATTAAAATTATAAGATATTGAAGAATAATTTATAAGGAATTTATTGTTCATGATTTAATTAACTAATTCATTGCAACTGTTAAGTTTCATACCTGAATAAAAATATCTCACACCCAGCCCAGCCAGCTTGGCTCTGTGCTTGAGCATTGATCTATGAATCAGGAGATCACGGTTTGATTCCCAGTCAGGCCATAAGCCCCAATCATGGGCTTGATTGATCTCCAGTGTGTGGCATACAGGAGGCAGCCAATCAATGATTCTCTCCCTTCTTCTCTAAAATTAATAAAAGTAAAAAAATCTCACACCCAGCAGTACTACTGAAAACCAAAAGTTTTACCACGACAGAACTAGCCTTTCTTCTTCCCCCCACCTAAAAGTGTGAGAAAACAAGAATCTAGAAAATTGGAAAAGAACACTTTTTAAAATGTGTAGTCACTCACTGGAAGGGTGTAATGCTCCATCAATCTTGAATTCCTGGTCCCCTGCTAAGGAAGCTGTGTTTTAGAATCCTCGAGGATCAGCAGTGGGGCTTATTAAAAATATACACGGCCCTGGAGCATTGGGTTGCTTCGTTCTAGGCTAGAACCTGGAAATCTGTAGTTGTTAGGTGTCCTGGATACTCCTGATGGTCACCATGTTAAGTACTGGTCTCATTCTAGGGCAGCGGTTCTCAACCTGTGGGTCTTGACCCCTTTGGCGATTGAGCGACCCTTTCACAGGGGTCGCCTAAGACCATCCTGCATATCAGATATTTATATTAAGATTCATAACAGTAGCAATATTACAGTTATGAAGCAGCAACGAAGATAATTGTATGGTTGGGTCACAACATGAGGAACTGTATTTAAAGGGCCAGAAGGTTGAGAACCACTGCTCTAGAGGATTTGAGAGTCACCAGAGGGATCTGAAATGGACCTGACATCCTGTTGTCCCTCAAACTCAAGTGGGCCTGGAAACTCACGTTCTGAACCAGGTACCTTGGTGCCTACCTCCCAATAGTCTCAGTCTCAAATGCGTGATCTGAGGTGAATGATGACAAGGAAATTGGCAGTCAGAGGATGTGGGTTCTCATCCTCTTTTTGATCCCAACCAGTTGTGTGAAATCAATTTCATAAGCAGCATCACCATCTGTAAGAAAAGGAGGTGGGCCCCACCTTGAGGATTGCGAACTAGTGGCACCAGGCCACATCCAGCCTACAGATTGATTTTTCTTGGATCTATATGATATTTGAAAATGAATTTCCATTAGCTTCCCATTGGGAGATTTACCCCACTAAATCTAGAGTTTCAGCTTTATTGGAAACTGAAATTGTGGACAACCGTGGGTCCCTCATCCTTATCCAGCAACTATCGCCTCGGGAGAGTAGGATTAATTCCTCATAATAAGGGCCATGAACTCTTATATTCCAACACTAGCCAAGTCTCTCACCCACCTGCCTACACATGGTGGAGCTGGTAACTCCTGCCCCAAGGCCATTTTCAATGCCAACACCCCTTGATTCTCTAGATTGCTGACTCGGGGCGGATGCTTTAATCAGGCCCGTGCCTGTCCATTACCTCAGCAGTGGCTCATTTCTCTTTAATTTTGAGTCAGGAGAGACATTTCTGCTGTCCCCTTTTTAAGGCCTAGGGAATCTGAAGGAGGAAGCAAGAGAGTAGGAGCCTGAAGGAATGTGGTGGCTGCTGCGTCATCAAGGATCCAAAGAACTGAAATGTGTATGTTTATAAATTCCTGAGCACAATATGCCCAAGTGGGCCTTACCCTTATTTAGGCTGAATGTTTGCAACACCAGTTTATGTGCAATTCCACCAAGAATAAAGACATTGCTAAATTGCCGGGTTTTTGCAAATTACAATGAAAATTGTATGTCACTGACTCCAAAATCCTTGTACCAATATCATAATTGCTGTATGACTGGCATTACAGCAAGGAAGTGGTTTTTCTGGGAAAACAAAAGTGGGAAAAGTTCTTTTAGCTTTTTCCGAAGCATCTTTAGCCTGAGGTGGGACAGTTAGGATTGAGGAACTTAGAAATGCAATTGAACTGATATAAACCTGCTAATGAATTAATTAAATCTCACAGTTAATGGAGGGATTGACCAATTCAGGATATGTTTCACACACACCACCTCCACCTAAATTCCCTTCAAAACACATCAGATGTAAAGAGTAGCCAGGGTAGATAGTAACCTCAACTTCCCAAGGCAAATAGGGGTCAAAAGCATACTTCCTTTGATCACTTAATTCAATGAAACATTTTTTTTTAGCTCCATGGGCCTGACTTTGTTATGGATATAACAAAGAGATGGACATAATGTGAGCCCAGAAGCTAGTGTATATTACAGATACCTATTCGGGTGACAAAAATATCCCTTGGATGTTTCCATTGTTGATAAATGATCAACCTGCTCTGGGACAGGGAGGAGGGTGTCACTTAGGCTGGATCTAGGAGAGTCTGAATTGGGTGAAGTGAGGAGGAGCATTTAGGCAAAGGGCCTGCCAATAGCAACGCGTGTTTGGGGAACCCTGAGTGGTCTGCTCTCACGGGATTGAAGCTTCCTGAGTTAAGAGAGAAATAAAATGAAGTGAGAATTGGCGAGGCTAAGGCTAGAAAGCTAAATTGCAGCCAAATCGAAAAGGCCATGCTAAGGCATTGGAACTTTATTTTTAGGTAATGGTGAAAGCCACAGAAGATTTCTGGGACAGGCAAGAGATTTTCATACTTGGATTTTAGAAAAATAACTCTCCCTGTGGTGTGCAGCAAGGATTAGAGAGGTGGTGTGGGGAAGAGGCAGATTTATTTTAAGGTTTCTTACTTGGGTTTATTGCGATCTTCTGCCTTAAAAGATAAAATGTCTATTAGTTTATATTTTGTTCAGTGGTGTAGTTTTATGTTTAATTTAATGTTATATTTGAGTAACAGCCATCCTATTAAATTAAATTATTTTCTTAAAGTACATAGATATCATTTTATTCTAATATACTCTTTCATTAAAAGGTAGTATAAATAAAAAGATGATCGCAGTTCAATTATTTAAGGATTTCCCCCTCCTCTTCCTGACTTTCCTGGGCCTTTTCTTCTTTCTCCTCTTTCCCTCTTTCACTGTATTTTAAGCTGTTTTGCAGTAATTTTGAAGCAGTATTGCAAAGTCTGGGTATGGAAGCTGGGATGCTAATTCCTCAGATACAGTTTGGGGGTCTGCACGACCCTCAATATCCCTGTTCTCTTTTGCTATAGATAGCCAAGAGTGCCATAAGACACATGGGATGGACACTACCAAGTCCAATGTGATAGTAAGCCAATAAACAAGAAATCTGATTGTGTCAAGATGTAGGAATGAAAAAAGCATAGCCCACTGAGAAGGGGATGAAACATAGGATACATACTAATGTTTCTAGTATGATTTACATTGGTCCATTATATGTAGACCTGTATCAGCCTCATGGAAAATAGATGCTTTTCAACAGAGTCTACTAATGATAGGCTTTGGAGGGTTTTGAAGGGAAAAGGAAACCCTTATGTATAAAATACAATTACAGCCATGTGAAATATCTTATCGCTGGGTCTGGTATTATTGCTCTACACTGGTAGAGACATACTTAAATGTTCAATTCTCATAAAAAATGGAAAATGACAGCCGATAAGGAACATAAGGCTTTCCATGAATTTCACATAACTTGGGATACATTCTGCCCATAGATATGTGTGGCTGAAGAAAAAATTCCACGGAATGAGGAAAGGCTGGATTTAATAGTTTTATTATTTGGCTGGTACTTTTATTATGTTGGAGAACTATTCACAAACTGCTTCGTTAATATTTCTATTGAGTATTATCTTTACCAATTATAACTCAATATCATCTTAATAAAAATACTACAGTCTCAGAGTGTTTTAGCTCTTATGATGGCAAAGAGCAGGAAGTACACTCACAGAATTCATGCTTTGAGCACAGAGAAGAGGTGGAGCTGAGGTTACCTGCGTGCAAGTTCCTGCAGCGTGTTGGTGACAGAGGCGAGGGTCCTACTACAGTCTGTCTCTGTTACGGAATCAGAAATCCACAGCTAACCCACACTTATCTGCTCTTTCCTATCCACTCACTGTAGTCAAAGTTAACACCTCCAGAGTCAGACAGGCTTGGGCTGGAAAGCTGCTCTGCTATCGAACCTTTCCATGCCTCTCTGTCCTCATCTGTAAAATGGAGACAATCGCTTAGGGTTGTTTGGAGTGTTAAGTGAGATGATTCATGGGGGGCAGGGTTTTTCAATCTTGGCACTATTGATATTTTGGGCTGAGTAATTCATTGCTGTGGGAAGGTTGCCCTGTGCACTGTAGGATGTGTAGCCTCCATCTGCCAAATGCCAGTTATCACCTCCTCATGCTCACCTCTCTGTAAGTCATGACAATTAAAAATATCTCCACTGCTGGTGGGAATGCAAACTGGTGCAGTCACTGTGGAGAACAGTATGGAGTTTCCTCAAAAAAACTAAAAATAGAACTTACATTTGACCCAGTGATCCCACTTCCAGGAATATATCCCAAGAAACCAGAAACACCAGTCAGAAAAGACATATGCACCCCTATGTTCATAGCAGCTCAATTTACCATAGCTAAGATTTGAAATCAGCCTAAGTGCCCATCAGCAGATGAATGGATTAAAAAACGTTGGCACATCTACACAATGGAATACTACGCTGCTGTAAAAAGGAAGGAACTCCTACCATTTGCAACAGCATGAATGGAGCTGGAGAGCATTTTGCTAAGGGAAGTAAGTCAGTCAGAGAAAGATAAATATCACATGCTCTCACTCATTTGTGGATTATAACGAATAATATAAGCCCATGAATAAAAACACGTAGAAAGAGAAGCATTGATCAGATGCTCAAATCTCAGAGGGAAGGTAGAGACGAGTGAGGATGAGGGAGGGAGATCAACCAAAGGACTTGTATGCATGCATATAAGCATAAGCGATGGATGTGGACAACAGGGGGTGAGGGTGAGGAGAGGAGTGGGGGGATGAGGGGACATTGAGGGGATAAGGACACATTTGTAATATCTTAATAAAGAAAAAAAAAACTCCAGTTATTGCCAAATGTCCCCTGCTCTTCCATCCTCAACCAACAATCTTAGTAAGGTACTTGGCACATGGTAAGTGCTCAAAATATATAATAATAATAATAATAATAATAATTATTATTATTATTATTAATTGTTATTATTTTGAATTGCTGTTAAGGGGCAGAAACTTTGTGCTTCAAGTTCTCTATGTTCTTTCCTTGGCCTTCATAAGAATGTGAGATACATGGTCAAATGGGAAGAGTAGGAAAGGATGAGCCACAAACTGTATAATCAGCTCCTGACAGTTTTGTTAAATGGAGTAATTTTTTTTTTCTCTGACACTAGGGAGAAGAAGGTGACCCAACCCTTGGATCTTTCCTGCTATTTTTCAGATTTTGCCAGGCTCTGCAGATGCCCGAGTAAGAGAATATTGTCACTTGACCAAGCCTGCGGTAAGAGAAAAGGGGGAAAGAGAACATGGTTAAATCATTCGCCCGCTATTATACATGTTGCGCTCTGGTGAGCCAAGCTGCCTCTAAAAGTAATTTCCTTGTATTGCCTCACCTCTCACCTTCCACCAGCGCTATTACTTAACCCGCTGACCCAGATAGCTGCTTATTAACATTTAATACATGTCCAAGTGTTAGTGGGGTTTGAACAAAACATACAGAAGTTTCTGACTTGCTTTTAGCTCTTTGCCCTTGAACCATTACATGAGTAATTCTTTAAAGCTCTGCACTGCCATTGCTCTACCCGTGGCACGTCTTTTCTTTAAAATGAAAACAGACAATTCATGAGAAGAATTGGTCCCCCCAGTGCATGCGAGCTTTCACTCATTTTGCAAATGTTGATAAGCTCCTATTATGCTGTCCATCCTATGCTAGGGAGGCTCAGGGAGCAGACATGGTGACTGTTTTCTAGTAGCTCGTGGTGGGAGAGAGCAAGGGAGGCTGGAGAGACACAGACAGGTAAATGGGCGATTACAATACAGCCGTGTGCTGCTTAATGATAGGGATACATTCTGAGAAATACATCGGTAGGCGATTTTGCAATTGTGCGAGCATCACAGATTGTACTTACAAGAACTTGGGCTGTAGGGTACAGCCTACACACCTAAGCTGTATGCTATAGCCTGTTGCTCCAAGATTAAAAGCACGTTATTGTACAAAACAACACAAGATTAAATCAAGCACAAGAGAAAGTGAAGCTAAACATGAGATGTATGAGGCTGCTGCAGGCGTCACAACAGTTTTACAGCAAACTTTTTTCATAAGTAGGAAGAGGAAAACAATGATGAAAAACATGGCATAGTAAATACGTAAATCAGCAACACAGTCCTTTATTATCAAGTATCCTGTTCCGTACATAGTTGAGTGTACTGGCAGCGCAATAGATTGGTTTACACCAGCATCACCTCAAGCACGTGAGTGAAGAGTTGCACTATGACATCACTAGGTGGTAAGGTGTTTCAGTTCCAGCATCATATTATGGGACCACACAGTCATATATGTAGTCCATTGCTGACAGATGCGTAGTTACGCAGCGTGACTGTACAGAGTGAGAAGTGCGAAACCACAGGAGGTGTGTCAGCTGTCAAGTCAATTAACATACATGGTGGAGCCCGTGACGCAGTCTTTGGGTCTTAGAAACGTTGCCTCTATTTAAAAATAAATGAAAAGAAAATGATGGCCACTACACTATCCTTGCTCACGTCCTACACAAATAAATAAATAAATAGTGTCACACTGATGAGAAAAGAATTCAGTCAAGTGGGGAACCTGAACATTTGTGACATCTAGTGTGCGTAGCCCTGATACTAGTATATGCCAAATGCAAAAGTATCCAAGACGGGAAAGTTTAATTAGTTAATAAATGAATATTTATTCATTTCTAAGTGCATTCCAGAAAATACTTGACAAAGCTAAACTTGGAAAATAGCCACTTTTTTGTTTCTAGTTTTTAAATTATAAAAGTAATACACGAACATAGTTGAATCCAAGTCCAAACAGTGCAGAAAGGAAAAAAATGGAAGAAGTGAACTCCTCTATTTACACTTCCCTTCCCCAAATCCACCCCCTTGCCTACGATGAATAATGACCAGTTGGGTGTATATCCTTTTAGAGATGTAATTATATATTTGGTGAAACCGTGTAAAACTGCCATTTTTATTAGTCAACATTAATTAAGTTATCAGCACCTTTGTATAATGCCACTTATTTATTTAACACATTATTCTGTGACTTCGTCTGTTTCATTAATAACTTATCTCTAAATTCTGTGAACACATAGAGATCACTTTAATTTCTTTGGCACATAACAACTCTAAAAGGATTATTTAAAAAAATAATCGTGCAATGATGGATTCACACCACAAGGAAGAGGAGCGATGGAAGATGGTAAGGCTGCTGGAAAAATTACTCACACTATGCTAGCATTTGAAAAATAAACTGGCTGCCTGGGGCCAGCCTCCCCAGAGGGCCCAGTTCTCTCTAAGGGGTCCAGTGTGAATGGTTAAGAAGCTTTGCAGTTTGCAAACAAAAGCACGCCCCCATCCTTGTCACTGTGCGGGGCTGGCTCTTGCTGCCTCATATAATTTACCTTTCAGCCACCCAGCAATCTCCGACTGCTCTGTGCTGGGCTCCACGCTGTCTGGGAGAGAGGCTGGCTGGCTCCAAGACCCAGAGGGCTTCGTCTGCAATTCAGACGTAAGTTTTTGTGTTAACAGCAAATGTTAACTTCGTTTCTGATAACTGCTGGAGTCTTAGGTTAGGAACTAATTCTTCTAGATTGTTGTCTAGTATAATTTTTCACAATTGCAATTTTTCACAATAATGTCCCTAGTGGAATCAGCCCTGATTTATGGTCAGAAAACTTGCCTTTAAATGCCTGCTTCACTGTTTATTAAAGCTGATAGACGTTAGCTAAATCACTTCTCCTCGCCCAACCACAATTAGTTTCAGTAGCTATAAAATTAACATAGTAAAAAAAAAACCTATCATTTATTGTGGGTTTACTATATGTCAGGTACTGCTTTTCGCACTTTACATATATTAACTAATGTAATTGTCATCATCGTCCTATGAGGTGGTTGTGGCCCTATTCACACCCCATTTTACAGATGTGGAAACTGAGGTGTAGAGAGAGATCACACAGCTTGGGGTTAAAGAAGTGGAGGCAAGAGCTGTAAAGCTTCGACAAGGGTAAAGAAGAAATACGAAAGGTTTTGGCATCTCTTTTCCGCTACCAGGGCAAAGAGTTGGTGATGTCCCCCTTCGCCCTTCAAGTATTGAAAGGAGTTAAAGTAGAATTAGGTAGTTAGGGTGAGGGTCGGAAGAAGGAGGAATGGTGGAGCTAGCTGAAATAAACACCGAATGTGTTTTGTAGGAAATAACATGTTTGTTTTTTTTCTCCTTGGGAGTGAAAGAGAACAGTCTTGCAAAAAAGGCCAGGAGCCAATCAGAGAGCAGGCCTTTAGCAGATACATGGGGAAGAGCAGAGCGCTGGGGGCAACCCATTTGAATCTCCCTTGGGAGTGGGGAGCCTGTGTTTGTTTACAATAAACTCCTGCCTTGTTTGAACACCTGTAGTCCTCAGCTTCATTCTTTGACCCTGGGAAAAATTCCTGCTACTCTGTTCTGCTATCAGTATTGCCCCCAAATCAGAGAATCAAGCTTGTAGAACTGGGTGGAACCTGGGAGACTGTTAAGGGCAAACCTCTTGTTTTAAGAGAGAAAGATGCTGAGTCCACAGCCTTTAAGGGACTTGGGCAAGAGACAAGCTTGCTGATTGGGGCGGGGGTGGGGGGGGGTGCGGTGAGAGGGGAGAGGGAGCACATAGATTTTGCTACTCATGGCCTTCAGGCATTCCCATGTTTTTTTCCCATTTGGTTAAATACTGTAAACAACTTTAGAAAACTGTTTATTGTGGAGAAAGTTAAACGTCTACAATAATATAATGGAACCCCATGTCCCACCACCTCCCAGCTTCAACAATCATCAACCACTGGGCCAGTCTGGCTTCATCTAGATTTCCACCCACCCCCACTTCCCAACCCCCACTGGATAATTTTGCGGGAGTCTCGGGCATCTTGCATTTTATCATTAACACTGCATATGCCTCTGAACTATCAGGACTCTGTTTTTAACATTAGTACAATAAGATTACCACACCTTACAGTAAAAGTATTACTTAATGACACTTTTGTTTTTAATAGTTGGTTTGCAGTAAGCAAGTTTTGAACTTTCAACAAGTGCCGAGCACCGTGGAGGACCCAGGGATGGGGAAAAGCAGCCCCTACCTTTTGGTTCTGCACAGTCGGGTAAGAAGCTGAAAGCCGGCTGTAGAAGTGGACCGTGCACCCTGGTGCAGAGGGAGCGTTTGCTCCCTGGAGGCCTGGGTTCTAAGCCTACCGCACTCACTACCCAGTGACCTCAAGTAAGTCACTTGACCTATCAGTGCCTTTCTCTGCTTATGTGCAAGATGGGCTAATAATAGGCCGACCTCAAAGGGTTATTTGGAGAAGAAATGGGATAATATAGGCAAACACTTAAATCAGCTCATGAAGCATGATAGCTACTCAATAAACATTATCTATTATTGTGATATTTCAACATGGTCATGACCCATTACTAAGTCATAAAGGTACTTCATAGGAGAAAGGTGGGTAGTTCTGGTTATTATGTCACTAATAATAATACATAATAATACCTATTATGGATGATGATGATGATGATGATTTTGGTCAGGATTTATTTTTTTAATGTGCAAGTCAATTAAAGTTAATTGACTTTAATTGTTCATTATAATTAATGTGCAAGTATTTTTGCATTCGTTCTCGTGCACGCTCTCTCTCTCTCACTCTCTCGCTTTCTCTCTCTCTACTCACACCCACCTCCAAACTGAGTTTGGAAGGACTCAATTCCAGCAGCATATGTTCAAGGTCTTTCTTTCCTAAAAGACCTAAGGTATACAAGAGATCTGATTCCTAATTGATATGGGATAGCAACAGAGCAGTTACTATAACCTCCATGCTCAGGAGAGCCACTCATCCTGGATTGCTTGGTTCATGCCTGTTGTCCCCTTTCGCTCCCCAAAGTGTCCCAGTTTGGATGATAAATTATATGATCACCCTACTATACCCAACTCAAGACATCAGACATGGTTTAAAAACATTTATCTCGCTTCCCCCCTTCCCCCCATCCCACTCCACTGCCACCTCTGCCCCGATTCCACCAACCACCCCAGCCCTGCTCTTCTGTACGTTCACCTTCACGGTCAGTTTAACTGCTGGAGGCCAGTGGATGCGCTATGACTACAACTATGACTGTTGCTGGGAATGGTTTAGCTACAGCACAGGTGTAACAGGGCCATGCTCATATTGTTACCCTTGCCACTGTGGAAATAGTTTCTATCAATCAGGGGCAGGGAGGGGGGCGGGTCCCTAATCTGAGCCCCTTTAGTTGCAAATTTTAAGAACTGCACATAAATTGAACAATTGTACTCCACCAATCAGGGTGCCTGATTTATTTGTACCCTTTTTTGTGTTGAATGCATTTTACCTCTTGTATCTATTCAACCATTTAATACTTTTAATCTTAAAACAAGGTTTTCTTATTCCTGCAATGTGACTTTATCAGACTCTAAGGAAAATGTAAAAAGGTGAAAAGGTCATGGCACTCAGCATGAGATTAAAACTCAGCATGGATTATACGAATTTATGACAACAATAATAATTTGTAAAACAAACAAAAAAGAAACTGGATTTCTTGAGCCAAAATGAATCCTGATAAAATAAAAGTCATAGGAAAAAGCAACCAGATGCACAGCTTGTCAGTAATTTCATTTTGCAGACATGTGGTACCTACTGTGTGCATGGCTGTGTCTAGGGCAAGGCCTTCAGTTGAATTATAGCACAGTGTCTTCAAAGACTATGTAGTGGAGAGGCTATGACAGGCTTACAAATAATTCTACTATATGGCAATGAGAGATATATGACCTAAAAGATGTCAGCCCTATGCTGTGGGATTTATGGAACACCAATGTGACTCTGAAGTTTAGAAATATTCCTAAATTCTGGGAAGTGGCATGGATTTAGATAAGAGGCCCTGTCTCGTTGTTATTTATTTATTTTTGTACAGTGCCCCAGGCATAGGAAGTTCTCAGCAATGGTTGTTGATAACTATGACAGAGTAATCTTTTAGTGTCATAGTTTAGCTCTAGAGTTTTTAAATGAACCCCATACACTTCTTCCATTTCTCACTGGACTGTCCCTGTTGTGTACTACTGTCCGTTCCTCCATCTTGGTTTTAGATTGTGTTTCCATCTTCCCTTTTCAACCCTCCTCTGCCACCAGCTGGGCCTTTTGAATCTCCCTCTTCTGGTGCTTTCACTTCATCCTACAAACGGCTCAGGGCTCCCCAATCTCCCCTTGGTCTCTTGCTTCATCCCCTCCTTTATTATTCCATTAAATTGCTTGAAAACTTATCCAGCAATAAATTCTTGGATTCACCTCTTCACTTGTAAGGTATTGCTCAACCCATGGCAGCCCAAATTCTGGGTCTACAAACTGTGTGTGTGTGTGTGTGTGTGTGTGTGAGAGAGAGAGAGAGAGAGAGAGAGAGATGTGTTTAGTCACCAAAGATATTTAGGTCAACTAGGTAAGTGAGGTATTACAGTAATTAAACACAGGGGCTATGCAGTCAGCCTGCCAAAGGTTTGAATCCTGATGTGAATTTGTTCAAGTTACCTAATTTCCTCATGCCTCAGTTGAAATTGGGAGACTAAGAGAGACTAAGAGTACCCCTTAGGTAGAGTTACAGTGAGGATTAAATGAGTTAGTGTATATAAGGTATTTAGAACTGATTAGGTGCTGTCTGTTTTTAATCATGATTACAAACTCCATTCAGTGCATTTCCATCCTTATCTTATTTGACCTCCCTAAGAGTTAGGATACAAGGGAACACTATTTTTAAAAAAAGACATTTTATTGATTTTTTACAGAGAGAAAGGGAGAGGGATAGAGAGTTAGAAACATCGATGAGAGAGAAACATTGATCAGCGGCCTTCTGCACACCCCCTACTGGGGATGTGCCCGCAACCAAGGTACATGCCCTTGACTGGAATCGAACCTGGGATCCTTCAGTCCGCAGGCCAATGCTCTATCCACTGAGCCAAACCGGTTAGGGCAAGGGAAGACTATTACTTCCCTGAAAATCTTTTTGGGTCCTCTTGGGTTTCTGAGTCTGACTTATCAGGATCCTTTGCGGGATCGTTTTTCTCCTGCTTGTCCATTAAATGAAGGTGGTTCCCTGGGTTCTGATTAGCTCCCTGCTTTTCTTATGGTGTACTCTCTCTCTTTGGGGTTACCACGTCCAGATCCTACAGCCACCTTCCTCTTGCCAGGTCGTCTGCTGAGCTCGAGGCCCACGTGCCTAGCTTTGGAGAAGTTCATGAGCACCTCAAACCTAATAGACTCAACTCCAAATCCTTCCCCTTCCACTACACACCTAGTTGCCTGTCTTGCTGAAGGGATACACCGCGCTAGAGTCCCTCTTCCCAATCACCTTCCCCAAAACTGCTGGTGATGAAGGCCCCCTTCCATCACTCTCCTTCATCCCCTCACCATTCTCACCACCACAGACTTAATCCCATTCACACTCTCCCAGGGGTCACCACATTAGGCTTATTATTTTCTTCCTGCCTCAAGTTGTGACCCCTTTCACCTCATCCTTCACTGAGCTCCTCACATCTGGCCAGCAGCCCCAAGTCCCCTAGTGACTCTTCATAGCTCAGGAGGTGAAGTTCAAGTTTCTTGGCATGCATGGCTCTTGTTTATCTCTGTGGTCTCCGCTCTCCCCGTCGCCAACAGGCCCTGATTTTCCCTAACTGTGTCACATTCCTGTGGTGCTTCCTCTCCATCAGGCTTTCCAAGCCTCTCGCCCTTTGCATGTGTGCTTCCCACCCTTGGAGATTCTCCTCCCTGTGTTGCCTTCCTCTCCTCCTGATCCCTCAGAATCTAACTGCCACCTCGTTGGGGAGCCTTATGAAGTCACAGTACAAACACTTCCTGCTCCTCTGCCTTCAAACATTACCCTGAACAGAGAGCGTTCTTAGAGTATGTATAACAATGTAATCTTTGACCCCCTCGTGTGTGTCTCTTTTTTGTCTTCAAATCCCATGAGGGCAGCCTTTGTATTTTCTCTAACTTTGTACTCCCTGCACCTATGGCAGAATATCTGGCACAGAGATGTTCAATAAACACGGAATGAGAGCTTGAACTAAGAGCATACATCACCTTTCAGCCTCACGAACTGTGAGAAGTTTATTGTTTGTGTAGTCTATTCACTTCTCCCACTTTATGGACAAAACTTTCAAATGGTTACTGGGAAAACAAGGACTATTGAGGAGCAGACTTGAAAAGGATTATACCTTTGGTATAGTAATTTCACCTCTGGAAATCTATCCTAAATAAATAATCAGAGGCAGGAACATTTTATTCACCAAGATGTTCATCACCAAGTGATTTATGTAGAAAAAAAAAATAGAGAAATAGTTAAACATTCAGAATTATGGTTCATTCAATTGGACATTATACTGCCATTATATGTTATGTTTTCCAAAGCATTTTTAATGGTTTGGGACAATGCTTATGTCTCATTTAATAAAAAAACTGGGTAGAAGAGGAGGCTCAGGTGCAACTTTCTTCAGTCCTCCCGAATCTGGGTTCATCAAACACCAGCTGCCTCCACCATGCCGCTGCCATTTGACCCCAACGTGATCAAACTCATATACCTGAGGTGCCCCGGTGAGGAAGTGGGTGCCACATCTGCCCTGGTCCCCAGGATTGCCCTCCCCCACCCCAGCCTTTCTCCCAAAAAGTTGGTGATGACATTGCCAAAGCAACCGGTGATTGGAAAGGTCTGAGGATTACAGTGATACTGGCCATTCAGAACAGGCAGGCCCTGATTGGGGAATGCCTTCTGCCTCTGCCCTGATCATCAAAGCCTTCGAAGAACCACCAAGAGACAGAAAGAAGCAAACAAACAAAAAACCATGAATCACAATGGAAATACCACTTTTGGTAAGATTGTCAGCATTGCCCTGCAGATGCAGCACCGATCTCTAGCTAGAGACCTCTCTGGAACCATTGAAGAGATCCTGGGGACTGCCCTGTCTGTGGGCTGCAGTGTTGATGGCCGCCACCCTCATGATATCACAGATAACATCAACGGTGGTGCTGTGCAATGCCCGGCTAGTTAAGAACTATGAAGGAAAATGTTCCAATTAAAGATTATTTGACAACCAATATTCAATAAAATTAAATAAAAAAGCTGGGTAGAAAAGTAGCAAATATTATAGAATTTTAAATTATCTAAAGGAAAATTGTCCTTAGAAAAAGGAAAAAAGATTCGTAAGAAACATACCAAAATGAACTCCTCAGTAATTATATCTTGGGTGATGTTGTTTTGTTTCATTAGTTATGATTTTTGGTATTTACTAAATTTTCTACAATGATCATTTTATTTTTACAGTCAGAAATATAAAACAGATTAGAGATTCGGGCTGTGTGAGATTATAATGAACATCTTTTGTTCTATTTGTGTAGCATCATCCCCACTCCTTCCGGCACATCAATTTTGGGGCACTCATCCCTCTCCATTAAGAATGGCCTTGGGATGTGGACAAAGTAGACCCCAATCCTGGTTTCAGAGGTAGGTATGTCACTTGGCCAATCATCATATTCTATCTGGCTTTAATAACTGGTTCCAGATGGGCATGTCACTTAAGCCAAGTTGGTGTTTTTATAGGAAATGTTCACAAGGGTAGAAGAGCTTTGCTTACATTGGCACTAATCCTATATTATAAAAGCCTAACATGCAAATAGACCGAAAGGCAGAACAACCAATGTGTGTGTGTGGGGGGGGGGTGTGGAGCTGGCTAGTGGGTGGTGCCAGGCCAGCCAAGGTGGATTCCAGCAGGCAGAAGAGGGGACCATGAATGAGAGCCAGGTGGAAGTGGAGGGGCAATCAGGGGCAGGGAAGACCCCTCACCAGCCAGCACCATCCCCCAATAGGCCTGCCAATTGCTGCCTGCAGAGGGAGGCCAGACTGTGGCTTTGGCCCACTTCCTGTCAGTTGAACATACCCCAAGGGCTCCCGGACTACAAGAGGGCACAGACCGGGCCGAGGGAGCCTCCCCACCCCGAGTGCATGAATTTTTGTGCACCGGGCCTCTAGTCTATATATATAAAAGGCTAATATGCCAAGTGTCCCTCCCGTCATCTGACTGGTTGCTATGATGTGCACTGACCACCAGGGGGAAGATGCAGAAGCTAATGAGCTGCAATGACTTAGTAGCGGCGGTTATTGGGTGATGCACCCCGAAACCAGAGAGGAGAAAGCCCAATTCCTCGAGAGGCCGCAAGATTCCACCTTCGGCTGTGGGTTATGTTGTTGCTGAAGCACTGTCGGCCCGAATCTGGTTTGTTGCACCGTTGTGTTTGCATTCCACACCCTGTACCACAGCAACTTTGCAGAGTGCCCTCTCGCACACCCGGGAACCCTTGGGGGATGTCAGAGAGCTGGTTTCAGCCTGATCTCTACAGGCCAGGCTGACGGACCCCACCTGCTGGAGGGACCCTGCTCACTCTGCAGATGCCTTTTGAGCCATGGTGACATTGAAGGTGCAGCTGGCCTGGGAGGGACCGAGAGGGTTTGGGGTGGGACTGTCTTGCCCAGTCCCGCCCCACTGACCACCTTCTAATTAATTTCCTTTCAATGTGCACAAATCTGTGGACCGGGGTCCTAGTGAGCTATAAGCCTAGAGCTGCTTGAGTGAACACAAGCATAGGGAAGCAATACAGGAAAGTATAGAGATTGTTCTCCAACAACGCATGTATACACACACACACACACACCTTTCAAGACTTGATGACCTTGAGTTCCTGAATTTAGGGAAGTCTGGAACACTATCATTCCTGGATTTTCCAGTTATAAGAGCTGACACATTTTAGGTTTCTTGTTTGTTTGCTTAAGTCAGTTTAAGCCAGGTTTCTACAAGTTCCAATCAAAAGTTAATGCAATTAGCCACGGCCAGTTTGGCTAGTGGATAGAACTTGGCCTGTGGACTGAAGGGTCCCCGGTTGGATTCTGGTCAAGGATGCATCCCTGGGTATCAGGCTCCATTCCCAGTAGGAGGCATGCGGGAGGCAGCCAATCAGTGATTCTCTCTCATCATTGATGTTTCTCTCTCTCCCTCTCCCTTCCTCTCTGAAATCAATAAAAAATTTTTTAAAGTTGTTTTAAAAAAAGAATTAATACAATTATGAAAATAAAAAATATAAAGTATCATTCATGAAAGAGTCCAGGGCTATCACAAAACAGAATACAGCATTGGGCCCACACACCCTACCTGAGATATAAAACATTTTCATCACTGCAAATGTTTCTGTTGGACATGATCGAAAATATTTCATTCCCATAGCAGTTCACTCAGTGCCTTCTAGATGCCTTCTTTTAGTACATAGTGGCAGGGGGTATTATTAAAAACTAGAGGTCTGGTGCATGAAATTCATGCACAGGACGGGGGGGTCTCCTCAGTCTAGCCTGCACCCTCTCCAATCTAGGACCCCTCAGGGGATGTCCAACTGCCAGTTTAGGCCATATCCCAGCCTAAATTGGCAGTCAGACATCCCTCTCACAATCCTGGACCGTTGGCTCCTAATTGCTCACCTGCCTGCCTGCCTGGTTGCCCCTAACTGCCCCCTCCCTGCTAGCTTGGTCGCCCCTAACTGCCCCCCTCCTCCCCTGCCAGCGAGGTCACCCCTCATGGCCCCTCTGCCTGCCTGGTCACCCCACACAACCTGCTTGTTCAGTTGTTTGGTGGTCCCTCACTAGCCCCCTTGCTGGCCTGGTCGTAGGCAGCCATCTTATGAGGGCATGAGGGTCAATTTCCATATTGCCTCTTTATTATATAGGATAGTTAATATCTCTAAAGCCACAGGAACTGGAAGCCCTCTCCTATACCTGGCATTAAACCTTTGTGGATCTGAGATTTGGGGTATCTCAAGAAAGGGGTTGGAGTGAGGGGGTACTTAGATATTAGGGGAATGGCATTTTTCCTGTAAGTACCCAAGGATTTTAATATTCTAACCGATATGGCTAACTTGGTGTGTACTGGCTGTACCTAAGTCCTGTTAGCACTGCTAGCAGATATTATAGTTTCTTGTTTGGGTATCTGTCCCCCCCATTCTACCCCCCCCCCCCAGTGTGATCTTCTAGGGAGGGGCATTGTTTTATGATTGTTGTAGGTCTTGTGCTTACCTAGGTGCTCAATAGATGTTTGTTGAATGGTGAGTATGAAAGACAATCTAGCATTGTTTAATTCCCTATTCTGGTATTTTTTCTGATAGTTTCCTGCCTAGAATTAAATTGCAATATGGTCTGTTTTCACCTACTTTTCTGAAAAGACTTTTTATCCTTTCCGATATCAGTTGATTGAAGAAGAAAATTGTAAATTTTCTCTCTCAGGCATACTGTTGATATTTTAACTCATAGTGATTTTTTTTTCTCTCACTACAAAATGGATTTTAGAAATAAATCAAGATCCCAGAAACTCGTGATTGCTTTGAGTGGTAGCTTTTATCTCTGCCATCCTAAGAGATATGGTCCAATGGCCCAGAACACAGAGAACTTTGAATTTCACTTCTCGCACAGCTGTATGATTTGAACCATTTGCTAGGACGTTGGGGTGTGGGTTCCCACACTTGACTGTAAAGGCTGTGGTAGGGCCCACAGCTATCTATTAACAATGGTACTTTCAGTGTCTCGTGCCTCCTTGTTTACAGTAGAAACTGAAATACTTATCGAGCTAATTTATATAGAAGCAATCATACAATTGATCAATAGGGATAATTTTTAAGCGATTAGCTTTAAAAATCCTTTCTCTTAAGTCTACTTAGGTCCTATTAACACCAAACAGGACAGCTTTCAATATTAAAGTGGGGGGCTGGTTAGTTATAATTTTTGGATACTACTTTAGAGAAGAATTTAGGTGTATCGGAATTATTCAGTTGCTTTTTCAGATGGCACCTCCCATTTATTTTCCATTCTTAAGCTCTCTGAAGGGATGTTTTACTTGCTTATTAGACTGCATTGGGAAAGCTCATCAGACCTGAAAGCAGTCTTAAAATGCCTGGGTTTCCCCTCTGTTAGCTGTGGGATCACTTTTGGAACTAAAATAATAAACGTATCTGCTCTACTTCACAAAGCTGTCACAAGCATGAAATAATATTCAGCGTAAGGAGGAACTAGAAAACCCTATACAGATACTGTTGTCACCTTGGATAACACACTTCCTAGGCAGTGGAACCTGGCTTAACAGAATCATTTTACTAAAACTTTGCTAGAAACTGTACGCTCAAGGAGAGTAGAGGTGAGAGAGAGAGAGAGAGAGAGAGAGAGAGAGAGAGAGAGAGAGAGAGAGAGAGAGAGATGCCCAGAGGGCTTAGCAAAGACTTTAGTGCAAAAGGGCTTAGAAACTCAGGCTCCCAGAGCAAACTTCACAGACACCCCTCCCCACTCTAAACCTCATCCCAAAAAGGGCTCAGCAGGAGCTTGTTGGGCGGAGGCCACTCAGACCAATAGAAACCAAGTGTGCTCGTTCAGGTTCAGGAGCAGGTGCAGAGACTGAGCTTCAAGAATCACCACGCGCAGGCTCAGCCTTCCACCGCGGTGCCAGGTGTCCCTCTTGGTCCCCTTGGGCTAACAGGAATGAAGAAGAATACCGAGGCCCAATCCCACCCCTTCCCCAATCCAATCCGGTCGCTGCACCACCTTCGCCGCCCGAAGCAAACAACCTTCTCCCTCGGGAGCACGCTCGAGGGCCGGGCGGCCGACCTTTCTTGTCTGGGGAGCACCTGCCAGGTGGCGGGCCCGTGTCCTAACAGGAGCTGGGTGCCCAGCTTCACAGCGAGAGCCGGCAGCACCCCGTCGCCCGGGAACCGCCTCTGGCGGCCGGAGCACAGCACGAGGGAGAGAGGTGGAGAGAAGGGGCCGGGGGTCGGGAGCGAGCGCCGGCGTGCCCTTCTCCTCCTCTCCCCCCCCCAACTCTCCCCCCCGCGGCCTCAGCCCCCGGGGATTAAACGGGTCGAGAGCACCGGGGCCAGAAGCGGACGGAGGGAGCGAGATCTGGGCGCGGGGAGGAACTGGGAAGGGCAGGCGAGGAGGGGCGCCGAGGAGGGGCGTGGCCGGCGCGCAGGGGGAGGGCGCCGGGAGGAGGGGCTGCTCCGCACGCTCGCGGCTCTGGGGGCTCGGCTTTGCCGCGCGCGGTGCACTCGGGCGGGAGCTGGAACCTGGAACGGAGCTCGGGTCCCAGCGCAGCCACCGCGATGAGAGGCGCTCGCGGCGCCTGGGATTTTCTCGGCGTCCTGCTCCTTCTGTCCGGCCTCCAGACAGGTGGGCGGCCGCGGGGCCGCGCCCCCTCCGCTGCCGGTGCCCCGGGGCGCTCCAACTCGCCGGGCTGTTTCGGGAGAGGCGAGGCTCCCGGGGCTCCCGGCGCCCGGGCGTTACGGCCGCCCGAGAGATTCGAGGCGACCCTGGAACTCCCCTGCGTGCAGCCTCGCTCACCTGCGCGAGGAGCCGCCAGTCCCCGGTGGTGGGGGTGCTAAGCCGGGGTCTCTCTCCCGGGAAGGGGGGCAGCGAGCGGGGGCGCTCGGGGGTCCGTGAGGTGCGGGCTGGGGGCGCAGGTTGCGTGCTGGTTTGGGGTTGCTTTGGTGCCGTGGGTGCGCGGGCGCCGAGGCGGGCGGGTCGGGGGCTCGCACCTTGGTGATCTGCTTCCTTTTGTTGAAAGTTGCGCGTGTGTGACCGGCCCGCGGGAGCACCGGCCCGCAGGTTCGCGGCCGCGCCGAGGGGAAAGTTGGAGAGCCTTTCCTTGGCTCCGCGGCTGCTGCTTTCTGACCGCGGCCGTTCTTTGTGCCCCAGAGCTGGGGACCGATCCGTCCCCGGCTGTCCCTGCCGGCTGCGTCATCCGTGGACACGGGTCCGAGACTGCGGCGTCCCCCCCGGACACCCTGGCTATGCTCTTGCGCGGGGAGCGCGCGCGCGGCGGGTGTCTCCGGGGCCGGACCCCGCGAACCTGGAGGTGGCGGCGGCCCCGAGGACCACTTGGGCAGGGTGTACGGAAAGCAGCCGCTAGGTTGCAGACTTGGTGCTTTTGGAAATCCCGTGCTGGAGGCTCGCCCCTCTCCGCGGAGGTGCCGTTTCTTTCTGCCGCGCGCCTCGGAGCGTTGGCCGCCTGCTCTCGGGGCAGGCAGGCCCCGAGCGCGGGGACCTGACCCTGCAGGTCCCTGACCCTGGCTGTCTCGGGCGCCCCGCCAGAGTGCCCGGCCGGGTTGGGGGGGCTCTGCAAAGCCCCTCGAATCGGTGTCTGCGATCTGGAATTGTAGATCCGTTTTGTTTGGGAATTTTGAGATTTGCAATACCCTCTCTCACATGATATCTATACTGAAGAGCCACTTGAGGTCGTGGGGTGGGGGTGGGATGGAACTTTCAGCAAATGTTGGATTTTCAAGCTGTTGTGAAAATCCGGCTATATACGCCGGGGAGCTGGGGTGTGAAGGTGGAGGGGGAGGATTGGCAGGCTCCTGGAAGCCCGCGAGCGGATTCCTGCCCCCTCGTCCCCTTTTCCTGGGTGTTGCTGGTGCGGGAGTCAAGTGAAGGTCGCCCTGCCAGCCCATGAAGACCCGCTCTCTCCCAGGTCACTTATTTTTATTTATTTATTTTTTTAACGTGAAGGCTACTCTGATGATGTAAGGTTAGAAAGTGAGCGTGAACTGGAATTCAAGGGCTCCGAAGGCGGCATCGCTATCAACTATTATAGGACTCCCCGGACTGCTGCTCAGTTTTTCCCATCAAGTCTCAAGATGCAGCCTCCTGCTTCCCGGTGTGGCAAGGCATTGTGAGGGCTTTCCTGTGGGGGAAGAGGCCTTGCGTCTGGACCCTCGCGAGGTGGGAGGGATCCGGAGCCAGCGCTCAGATTCCCGAGGTATTTGACCGCCTGAGCTTCAAATGACACGTTTTGGTCCTGACATCTCTGTGTCTTGGCATTTTAAATTTCAGTTAGGATACGTGACCTGAACCTCCAGTAGCGCCCTAGAAAGACAAACCACACAGAATAGTTCCTTTTTTAAAAAAAAAAAGAAAAAAAAAGAAAAAACGAAATGAATTAATTGCTTCCTTCTTCCTCGTAATTAGCCTGCTCCATCCAATAGATTTTGGCAAAGGGAATTTTAAGGTCTGCCTTGGGGAAGGAGGTGGGGGCAGTGTGGTGTAGTGACAAAGCCTTCTGCTGCCCTCTGGTTTTTCTTTGCTCAGCGAGGTATTGGCTGTGTGCCCTTGGCAGGTTGCTTCAATTCTGGGGAGCCCTCAAGAGGGCAGTGAGGCAGCCACATCCCGAAGGGTTTTTTGGGTCTGGAATTCTCCTCTTCCAGGGTTCTTGGTGTAGATTCTACACCTCTTCTGACCTCTTTCCCTGATTCCTTTCTGCCTCCTTGAAATTCCTCTGCCTCTCCTGGCCACAGGGACCTTTTGGTGGTATCCTCCTGGTCTACCTCTGGCTACAGCAGGGACATGTGGCTTGTGCTGCCCTCTCTTCAAGCCCACATGTGCCCACCTACAGTTTCGCTTTGAGGGCTGGGAGGTGCCAACTCTGCAAGACCCTTCATCCTCTCCTCTCCCTCAAGTATTTACAACTCTTGTGCCCAGCAGGATGAACCTGCAAAAAGCAGTGAATCACGCCTTCCCCTCCCTCCGCTCCTGCAGGTGTGAGACCATAGACCGTGCCAGCAGCTGCACACATATTCTGGATGATTATCCTGTTGGAAATAGTATGATGGCCTTATAAAGGGATACAAATAAGCCATCTATCCCCACTCTGGTCTTGCCCAGTCACCCACATGTTTGTTCTTATGGTTTTATAAATCATGTATGCCCTGTCATTAGTACAGTTTCTCTGTGCTGCCTGGAATTCACATAGGCTTCTGGTACATCGATGTTGATCTTAAATTGGAACCGGTGTGCCCAGCCCTGTCCTGGGGCCTTTACCTGATATCTCCAGTCCTGGTTGCTTAACCTGCTGAATTTCAGTTTTTCATCCTAGTTTTTTTTTAGCTGTGTGTCTTTGGGAGTTACTTAACCTCTCTGTGCCAAGAGGCATCATCCCTACCATTTTACAGCTGGAGGAACTGGCTGGGGTTAAGTCAGTCCCCCAGATAATCAGCAGTGAGGCCCGAGGTTAGTCCCTCAGAAAGGAAGATAAGCTGTCACTAAAATGATGGCATCAAGTTGAACAATTTTCCATCCCCCATTCCAAAAAACAAAAATGGTCTTAGCGCTCTAAACTTGCAGCGAACTTGTCAAAGAGAAAGCCCTCAGTCGGGGGTCACAGCGTTGGGCCATTTACCCTGAATGAGCATAAGGAGCTATAAGGGCAGGTTACCACTCACAGCGTTTACTCTCTAACAGGTTCTGTGGGGGAAGGTGCCAAGTGTTTTGTGGCTTCCCCCAGAGCACCTTTATGCACTGATGTTGTTGTGGTGATGGATTTTGCTGCTGTTGTTGACAGCCACTAGAAGTTGCTTGTAGGGTTTTGACTCATTTCCTCAAGTCTTCCCCCCAGCTGATTAAGGAAGGACAGCAGGAAATGAGCTGCAGTGTCCTAAGTGGAATTCTTGAAGCAGAACTGCAATATGGGGACCCCTCAAAGGCAGTGAATTTTCTCCAGGATGAATTTAGTTTTAACAGTCGACAGGGTAGGACACGGAAGTGCTTTATTTTGTTGTATTCCTGTGTGGTAACTTTTACAAAAAGGGATTGAAAGACGTTTGGAGGAATCTTAAGCAAAATTTCATATGCAATCTCTGTAACTTGAATTTCTTTTTTTTTTTCATGGCTGCAAATCCAGAGTGGGGAGGGCCCTACAAGGGAGTTACCGCAGGTAACAGTTTGTAGGGTAAATCATTTTGAAAGGAGAGGGCACTTGTGCGTAAGCCTGGCTTTTAGCCCCTTTGGTTTCTGATACTTTGGACATGAGGCAGCTCATCTTTGGACTTTAGACTCTTAATAAATAAAGAGAAGTTGTAAGCTGATAGCCCATGGACATGTTTTGTTTGGCCCACATGATGCTTTTTAAGAAAACATTGAGGCAATATTAAAAATATATGGAGAATTTATATCCAAATCTCTTGAAGAATTGAAAACCGCCCCTTTAGATAAGACTTGTACTCTTCAGGTTGCTCTAGGCCAAGATGTCAAACTTGTGGCCAGCTGCAGCTAAATGAGGCATGTGGCCCGCTGGTCTGCGAGTTTGACATGTTTGCTCTAGGCAATAAGCTCTCTACTGCCAGTCCCTAGGCATTAAGGCATTTAGTTTGGGCCCTGGTGAGCCCAGGTGGTACCACACAGCTACCTAGTAGAAGGAGTACAGGCCCAAGGAGTGAAACAACCTTGAATTAGTCGGCTGGCTCTGCACTGACAGTTTTGTAGCTTTAGAACAAGTTGCTTAACCTGCTGAATTTCAGTTTTTCATCCTAGTTTTTTAGCTGTGTGACTTTTGGGAAAGTTACTTAACCTCTCTGTGCCAGACATGTGTTGCTGCATATAAAGTTTTTAGAATGGTGTTGTCTGGCAGGCTCATAGTACAACCTTAATATGTGTCAGCCATAATTATCTGTAAAATAGGAATTGTTATTATCCCGAAGGTGGGAATAATGTCTTCACTAATATGATTGCCCTAAAGATTAGAAAGAGATTCTTGTAAAGATGGTTGGCACAGATCTGGGATAGGATAGGCACCTAACACAGGCATAAACTCCGCTAGTATGTAGAATTTGACTGCTTCTCTTTATAATCCTTGTACACATGTACCAATAAGTATTAACTCGACAGCTTATAAAACGGAACAAAGTTTAATTTTTGTCTTGCGTTTTACACAGCTTTTGACATAACAGTTGGGAAGCACTAGTTGTAGAGGCTGAACAGATCTCGGGGTGGGGGATCCACAGGATTTCTCCAGTGAAAACATTTCCACCTGGTCATTTATCCATTCATCTTATGCGTACATTTTGGTTATGACACACTTTTGTTAGATCTCTTCCATTGCCTACCTTTCTGTCAGCTAGATTTTCAACTGTTTTGCAAATTTTAAAGTTTAAGTCGAATTGATATTTAGGGCCAGTGGCATTAGAGTTAACAGCTTGGGCTCTGAGATTCAGCTCGCAAAACTGAAACTCTGTACCCATTCCTCCCTGTTCTCCCCCTCCCCCAGCCCCTGGCAACCATCATTCTACTCTCCGTCTATGAATTTGGATACTCTAGGACCCTCATGCAAGTGGAATAATTTAGTATTTGTCTTGGTGACGGGCTTATTGCACTTAGTCCCCCTTTATTTAGTTCCACCACTTGCTTTTTAAGAAATGGGCATCTGTAAAGCGGGCATGGTGATCTGTAAAATGGGCATGGTGGCACAGGGCTGCTGAAAGGAATAAGTGAGTCAGCACCTACAGGCTTAGCACAGTGTCCCTCGCAGAACTGCTTGGGACTGCACCCTGAGGCTGATTTTATGTTCCTCTTTCAGCTTTAGCTCTTATAAAACAATGGAAATGGTTTAAAACCAGATGACCTAGAAGTATGTTTTGGTATTAAAATGAAGTATATATATTTAATGTCTATTTGTTGTTGGGTTATTTGTTTTTTTTTAAGCCGATAGTTAGTGGTAATGTATAGTTTTCTCCGTCGCTTTTTATTTAACCTTATTTGACCTGCTTTCCATGAAAGGGGATACAGATCACTAGATAAAAGTTTAGGAGGGGAAAAGTCTGTAAATGGCCACTTTCTCAAGGTGAGTAAGTAAGTGTAGCTTTCCTGGGTTTCACGAGCCCTATTAACCTTGAAAGCTCCTTGAGGTCGGCTTTCTGTGACTGCCTTCCTGGGAGGGAGGGCCACGCTGAACTTGTCGGTTGCTCCAGGCTGGACACTGAGTGGTGCTCAGTAAATATTGGTTTAACATCTCTCCCCTTCTCCAGCACTTGCAAAGCACTTTGAACGCAATAAATGTTCAGTAAACATTCTGGATTCAGTTTAGAAAAGATTTATCAGTCTCTATGCCTTGGTCCTTGTAGGGACTCCGGGAACTGGCTAGGGATGGGAGGGAGACAGGTAAGAACGCAGCCACAGAATCAAAGTAGAATTGATTTCTTAAGAAGTGGAAGGAAGGGGAGGCAGGAGGAGGGGGAGGTGAGCCAAGGCAGGGAGGAGGACTCCTACAATAATGTCAACATTAAAACGATTTTAATGAAAAAAATAATAAAATACAAGCAAGTTCAAAAGGCTTGGGCAAGATTTAAGAGGAGAGGCGTTTCTGTCTGGGTGGGTGGGTGGGTGATAGAGATCGGGGTCAGTAAAAGTGTCCATGTGGGAGATAACATTTGAGATTAATTTCTAAACCTTCAGAGAGAGAGGGTAGAATGTCTGTAGTTGAGGCTTCAATTGGAAAAAGCTACAGAAATGGAGAGTAAGATGGTAAGATCTTATCTGAGGCTTGTCCAGCCTTTCTCTCGGTGTGATGGTTGGGGTAGGAGTTGGAGGGCAAAGTGGCTGGAAAGGTAGACTCTGATTTAGCCTCAAGGAACAGTTAGTGTTGAGTTTGGTCCAAATTCTAAAACAAGCTTTGAAGTCCAGGCCAGGGTGGAGGGGACTCAGTAGTGGTCCTCGGCCTGTGTTACTAGTCCAGGGCTGCCCGCTCCATCATTCCGTCCAGGTAAGCCCTCTCCACAAATGTTCCGAAAACTTGGACACCCCCAGTGGGAAGCTGAGACTAAGGAAGGGATGTGTGTTTAAATTTTAGTAAAATACACATAAAACTTATCGTCTTAATCATTTCTAGGTGTCCTGCTCAGTAGTGTTAAATACATTCACAGAGTCGTGCAGCCAATCTCTGGAACACTTCAGCTTGCAAAACTGAAACTCTGTACCCATTCCTCCCTGCTCTCTCTCCCCCACCCCCTGGCAGCCATCATTCTATTCTCTGTCTATGAATTTGGATACTCTGGGAACCTCATACAAATGTAATCATTCAGGATTTGTCTTGTGGACTGACTCTTTGCACTTAGTGCACAATGATTTTCAGTTGCTATGCCGCCAGAGGCACACTGGTGTGCCGCAAGAATTTTTAAAATATGCAATACCTGACTAGTTAGGGACACTGACCTCTTTTTCCTTAGGTTGTCAAATAAAAAAATGACAACATTTAACACAACAAAAGCCACCCGGTGTGAGTAAATCAAAATGATACCCCCCCCCCCTTTTTTTTTTATCAGATTGGCAAAAATGTTTTTTTTTTTTGGTGGGAGAATTTCAGTAATTTGTTTGTGTACCATGAGATGAAAATGTTGAACATCGCTGACTTAGTAGAATGTCCTCATGGTTCATTCATGTTGTAGCCTGATGTGTGTGGATGTATATATCCCATTTTATCCATTCATCCATCAAGGGACACTTGGTTGCTTCCCCCTTTTGGCTATAACGAATAGTGCTGCTGTGAACTGGAACGGACAAATCCCGAAGGGAGAGTTTCTTTCTGAGGGGCCTTTTTCAGGGTGGTGGAGCTCATGGCCGAGGCAATGAGTTGGTGGGGAACTGGGCTCAGGGATGACCAGACTCTTTAGATGAAGGTGTGAGGGCCTGGGTGTGAGGGTGTGGGCCCTGGAAAGGAGAGACAGCCCATAAGGGTGGGGAGAAAGATAAAGGTGGCAGACTTAATTCAGTTGGCATATTACAGGCACCTCAGATGAGCAGATGTGGATGAGCAGGTGTGCCTCAGGGGTGGATAACTGGGAGAACTGGTGGTGAGGTGGAATTCACGGAAACAACAACAAAAAAAAAAAACAGGAAGAAGAGAAGGCCTGTGGTGGTGGAAGGGTTTGACGTTGGACTCTGCTGTTATTTCATTGGTTATTGACAGGCTGCATGGACTTGAAACTCAGTTCTGCAGGTGGTAGACATGCATGAACTTCTTCCTAGGGTCAGGTCCATGTAAAAAATAAAAGCCAAATCCCAGAGGTCACAGAACATGCTCTATGGGATTATAAAGAATTGTATGTTAAAAAATAAAAATAAAAAAGAACAAAAGAATTGTGTGTTGTGCAGCAGTGATATAATAAAGAGTACATTTTCATGAAAATATATAGCCTGTATTCTCTGCGTTAGGCTATTTAAAAAGTATCTTTATAGGTTTCTTCAGATAATAAAATGGACATTCTGGATATAGAATAAGACATAGAGTTAATTAAAGCTTTGGGAAATAGTTGCCTTTGAAGGCAACTTAAAGAAATTGGATTTATTAAGCTTAGAGTAGATAAGGTGAAGGCAGGTTTAGCGAATGACAATCTTCAAATATTTGTAGTATGTGAGTGAAGAATGGGACAAAATGAGAGCAGTTTAAACTGCCCCAGAAGACAAGATTTTTTAAAGGAAAACTCTTTGATTAGAAGAGTTGGAAATGACTTCATTGCATCATAGGGTCTTCGCTGCAGGTCTGGGAAAGCCAAATCATTTTTCTTTTGAGATGGTTAGGTCCTGCCCACCTCAGTTGGATTGATGACCCTTAAAGGGCCTGTCTGAAATCTTTTTAAATAGAATAACCAGCTCCTTTTCTTTTGTCACTGCTTTGGCTGTAGGATAGAGTGCTTCTCATAAATTCCGGGTAGACTCTAACATGATTCACTATTCTCTTCACGATTTTTTGGCCATATTGAAAACAGCCAATAAAGAACCCACAACCTGAAAATGGGTTCTTGATCTTTTGTGTGTGTTGGGAGGAGTGTCTAACCACAGAATGAACTGTGCAGTGTGATAGCTTAAGCCAAGTGCCAAAATAAGGAAAAAAAAAGTAGGAAGTTCGAGGTCTGGAGAAATCCATAATCTACTGTAATTAGCCTTAACCTAAAACTGCGGTGTGTTCTGCGATCGCCTAACTTCTGGATCATGTGAGCTAGATAGGGCCAGTCATGCTGCTGCACGGAGGCTGAACGTGGAGGCCGAAAGATCTGTAAGCAAGAGTCCTTTCCGCTTGATTCCTCAGGAACGGCGGGAGGCTCACTCGGTGGCTTACCCACCACCCCAACTTTCCTTCCCCCCATCCTCTTTCCCTTTGATCATTTCATGGTCATGGCTCAGCGACACATACGAGATCAGCCAGCGGACCAGTAGGGGGAAGGTGGTAGGAGCGAAATGGCAATTCAGTAGCTTCTGGTTGTTTACATCATTTTGCCTGTTCTGTTGAAATGTATGATGAAGTCTGAGACGTGCTCACTGCCTTTCTGGAGCCTGGTGTCTATGGGAAGATGAGTGCTGGGGAGATGCTAAGGTAGTAAGATTTGTAGTAAGATTTACATACTAGTCCTGTGGAGACGCTAGGAGACATTCATTCCACAGGCTGGGAGGGATACCTCACTTTTTGAGTTGAATGGCTGATTCACAGGAAAATCTGGCACCTGAGTTCGTCTTGGGTGGGACAGGGGTCGGTCAAGGCGGCAACCGCACAAGCAAAGGGTCACAGTCCATCAAAAGACTCCCGTCGAAAGAATCCTGGAGACCAGTGGAGGGTGAGCTGGGATGATTTTAGAGAACTCGCCTTTATATATTCTTCAATAATTGTATTTCTAACAGTGCCAAATATGATACGATTTGTGGTAGTTGTAATGTGGTCAATTAGTAGCTTACTAAGAAATAACTTTAAAAGATCATACTTTTGCATGTTTTACCTACATTATATGCACAATTCAAATCCAGAGCAGGTTTGAGAATATGTACTTTGTGTTACTTTTAAGTTTAGGGCTAATTACAGTGCCTACCCTGCCTCCCCCTTCACCCCCAGCTGAAATAACAGGTTTTGTAGATTCCACATCTGATAGTGGCAATAGATGATCTTTGACTCTACTTATTAACAGATTTTAAATATTTAGTTAAATGATAAGCAGGGTATGCAGCAGTCTGCATAAATTCATTTGCTAAACACACACACACGCACGCACACACAAAACACCCAAACCAGGCCAGCAACAAGCAAAATCCTGAAGCCTTGATAAAAGGCCCTGTGTGGTTTAGGAGATCTTGAGACTCTGTCCTGGGTTCACAAAGGCTTGCATTAGGAAGTAATTAGGGACACTGGTTACTGGTCCCTGCTGAGAGACTGTTTTGGGGGAGGCACAAGCCTATCATCATTTCAGGAAAAGGTGTGAATGATGACACTTGCCAAGGAAAGCCTTGCTCTCAATCAAGGGGGACAAATAATAAGGAAAATGAACCGAGGAGAAACCCTTACTCCTTTTTTAAGTTTTTAGTGAGGTGAGCCATCCAGCTGCTTTGGGTTTACCCCAGGTGAGTCAGGTTATGTCTCAGGGTGTTAAAACTTCAAAACAACCCAGGGCTGCCAGTAATTTACATATAACGGCCTTTGTAGAGCCTTAAGCAGAGGAATTACTTAGCAGAGGTAGAACAATGGAGGCGTTATCACAAAGAACTTTGTAAATGATTTGGTGTCTCTTTTTATTGGAAGGAAGTATTTATAGATAAGGATTTAAGGTAGATTTGGCTTATAGGGGGTGGAAACTGGTGGATTTTAAAATTGTGATAGGTGGATGGTGGCATTATTTGTTTGGTTAGTGAGTGTTTTTTTAAAATATGTTTTTAATGGTTTTAGAGAGGAAGGGAAAAGGAGAGAGAGAAACATCAATGATGAGAGAGAATCATTGATGGGCTGCCTCCTGCAGGCCCCCTACTCTGGACCGACTTCGCAACCCAGACATGTGCCTTTGACCGGAATCGAACCCAGGACCCTTCCTTCAGTTTGCAGGCCAACTGTCCACTGAGCCAAACCGGTTTGGGCTAGTGAGTGTTTTTAAGAAAAGAAGGCTTAGTGTTTTAAAAAAGTTGAGGAGTAGTCTATTTTGAAAGACTATAGGTACTTTTAGACTGATGATAATCTTCAGTTTGTAAAATGTTTTAGATTATTTCCAGTGTATTTTCGCAATGTAGATTTCTCTTTTTTTTAAAAATGGCTGATGTTGACTATGTACCTTGGAAAGATTTTCACTTTAAGAAACGGCCTGGTAAAGCCGCAGGGGTCTACTTTTAGGCTTTTTTGTCGTTAAATTAAAGCAGGCTTCTTAATCAAAAATATGTCTTTAGAATAGCCACTTAAAAATGGTTAATTGGGATGTTTAAGTGTTTTTCAACTTATTTTAGTGTAGTCGGTATATTTACTGCAGGGAAATAGACACAGTTTTAGCTTGACTAAAGTGCACGAGTCTCATAAAAAGGAACCACCTCCCCTTCTGCTTTTTAAAATAAACTAGCATCTGTAGAAGGGCTTATGCATTTTCTCAGTAGATCGGAATGCGTAGTCTAATTTACATTCCCACATTTTGAAGGGACGTTATTTAGAAGGATCACCTCAGTTTCAGAATGACCGCCTTCTACGGAGAGGCTGGCCCAGGGAGTGGACATGTGGATGGGGAAGTGTGCCTGCCATCAGGTGAGGCAAGCCCAAGGCAGGGCCCCCAGCCTCTCTGTGTCCTTCCCAGAGAGCTGGAGCAGCAGGGGCCATGCATCTGTGGTGCTTAAGTGCCTTGGGGCTGGGCTCCCTTCTCTGCAAGGAGAGTGTGAACCAGTTCTTTTTTTTGGAGGCGCCTTGGAACTGAGAAAATGAAAGACACACAGAAATAGGAAAAAGCTGGGTCCTGGTGGGCTTCTACCTCTTCTGGCAGAGAGGCAGAGATAGCATATCCCAAACGAAGCATATCCCAAACCAAGGCAGCGTGTTTATTTTATAGTCCAAGATCCCTAAGAAGTCAGGTTTCACCCAAAATATAAGATAAGGAAGGTATTCCCAGTGCTTGACTGGATTTACATAATAAAAACCCATCCCTGGTGCCTAGGCTTTGAAGAGTTGAGCTGAAAGGCATTCTCACCCTTTGGCCAGAAATGCCCCTAAGAAGGGCTGTGCCCAGGCCTTGAGTTTCAGTCAACCGAGACTTAAAGCCATGGCGCCTTCCCTGGCAGGGGCCTCCCACACTTAAGATTTACAGTTTCAGCCCTAACTGGTTTGGCTCAGTGGATAGAGCCCCGGCCTGCGGACTGAAGGGTCCCAGGTTCGATTTCGGTCAAGGGCATGTACCTTGGTTGCGGGCACATCCCCAGTAAGGGGTGTGCAGGAGGCAGCTGATTGATGTTTTTCTCTCATCAATGTTTCTAACTCTCTCTCCCTCTCCCTTCCACTCTGTAAAAAAAAAAAAAAATCAATACAATATATATATATATATTTTAAAAAGATTTACAGCTTCACTCTGTGGTCCCTTCTTGTCTCTTTTAAACTGACCCAACACCAGGTGTTCATCGATGGGTTCACAAATGCTGAAGCATCAAGGAGGCTATAGCAGTGAGCACACCAGGCAAACATCCTTGTCCTCTTGGGGCTTGTGGACGGGAGTGAGATGGGCAGGGACTCACTCAGTAGGAGCTTTTTGAGGTTTGAGTCTCTGTCCTGAGTCCTGCCCTGGGAAAGGCTGAGTTGAGCATCCTCCCTCAGCCCTTGCAACTCTGTGAGCAGGTGCTCTGATGGAGGATTCCCCAGAGGGGGTTGCATAGTGTGTGCAGTCGGAAGCACAGACAGGTGTCTTCACTTTCAGGACGTCATGGTGAGGAGGAAGGCTGGTTCTGCAAGGAGTATTAGGCCATTAAACCAAACAAAGCCCTGTCCCTCGAAAAGCAGGGGGGCTTTTGAACCTAAGCGTACCTGGGGGAAGGGTAGATAAAAAGAATTCTCCCTTCAGGGCCTTGGGGGGAGGGAGTATATTTGCAAATCAATGAACTAGAGGGGGCAGTTATAAAGCAAGGTTCTCACGTGCTACATTCTGCCCTGGATTTGGGATTTTTGTCCCGGGAGACCACGCGTTATTAAAACTGATTTCTCCACCTCTTCAAAGCGTTGCTTAGTTTTTTTGGTCTTTCTGCAACAATGGAGCCTTGAATGTCACGTGCCCGTGCCCGAGTGGTTTGTTTGGAACCATTTTCCTCAGAAAATACCAGAATGCCTTTCCCCAGCTGAGGGAGATGCTTCAGGGGTCCAGGCTGCATGCTCTCCAGTATGTCTCCAAGGGCCAGTGGGTCTGCACCCCCTTTTTAAGTGGTTTCACCTTCGTCTTGTTAATATCTGACCCATCTTTGGATTTAATAATGGCTTCGACCATAGCACTTTGTGTCTGACAAAGTGACATTTGGCCACTGCCAGTAGCCTGTCATACTATGCATCCCGTGTCACCTCTCCCCTGTCACTAACTGGCCCGGTTGAGTCACTAGTTGGCCCAGGTTGACGGTCATCTGACCTTTTACATTTTAGCCTCAGGGTAGCCTTTGTGGGGCCCATGAATGATAAGCTCTTCAGTTTCAAATCAAGGACTGACTCCCCAAATAACAGTTGACACTTGAATTACTCAGGACTGGAAAGGTCCTTGTCTGTCAGTTGTTGAGCATGCAGTTAGGATTGTTGGGCAGGAACCAAGATGAACATCAGGACAGAATAGAAGGATAGCTTTGGGAGAAGGCATTAAGGAGGATTCCTTAGCTGCAAGGGATGATGTCAGTTAAGGATTTTGATGAAGCTATCAGCTTTAGTTATATAGATAGGGGCGCTTAAGAAATAACATCAGATGCTTGGGAGTATTTGCTCTAGGGTTGAGGAAAGGCTATAATGTTTCTAAGCCAGAGTTGTTTTTTTGTTTGTTTTTGTTTAATCTAGTGTAATCATCATTGATAGTCATTGGTTAGCACCTATTGTTAAATAGGCTTTAAGTTTGCTATCAGTTGAGTCTAGGGAATAGTAAAAAAAAAGTAGGGGACCTATAACTTCTAGGCTATTCCCTGGGTTGTTTGAAAACCTATTACCAGGCATTATTTTTCAAGATGGAGAAATTGAACTTCACATTAACTTAAAAAAATACATATTTATGATGGGAACATTTCACATATAGAGAATAGTGCAATAAACCCTTATATACTCATCATTAAGCTTCAGTTGGATCAACAACAAATCTTTGTGCTTTACCTCTGTCTACTTTATCCTCTCATTTTTTTCCATCCTCATTATTTTGAAGCATATCTCAAGCATCATCAAATATTATCTGTAAATATTTTCAGCATGTAGCTCTAAAATACAGAGACTCACACCCCTAAAATAACGATAATGCTAATGTCACACCCTCCCAAATCAATATAACTCCACAGTGTCGTTGAGTATTCAACATTCACATTTTCCCTATTAAAGTAAATATAAAACATATACAAACATAAATATTTGATATATCAAAAAAAGATCCACGTATTGCCATTGGTTGATATGGCCTTTAAGTCATTTTGTCTGTACAGGTTCTATTCCCCTATTTTTATTGAAGAAACTTATTTGTCCTGTGCAGTGTTTTAGTCTGAATTCTGCTGATTGCATTTCCCTGTTATCTGTATTTCCTATAAATTGGTGATTTAGAGTTTTCTTCACAAATTTTTTTATTAACACAACATACAGTTAACCTTTTTTTAAAAATAATATTTTTATTGATTTCAGAGAGGGGAGAGGGAGAGGTAGAAACATCAATGATCAGAGAGAATCATTGATCAGCTGCCTCCTGCATGTGCCCTACTGGTGATCGAGCCTGCAACCCAGGCATGTGCCCTTGACTGGAATTGAACCTGGGACCCTTCAGTCCGCAGTCTGACATTCTGTCCACTGAGCCAAACCAGCTAGGGCCAGTTAACCATTTTTAAATAAACAGTTTTACTCATTCCCCACAGCCCACCCTTTTGGTAACCATCAGTTTATTCTCTGTACTGTGGGTCTTTTTCTGATTTGTTTTGTTTTTTTAGATTCCACATATCACATATATGACTTTTTGAAAAACAAGACTTTTTTTTGTATACTTTGGGGACTTAGATTTGTGTTTTGTTTTTGTATTTGCATTTTGTTGTAATGGTTGACTTTCTATAGATACCTTTATATAATCCCCTTGGTTGCTCTTTGGAGGATGGTGGTTATTTTCTATTAGTTTTCTACCTTGAGTAACATTTAAATTAGTGAGTAGCTTGTTTTTCCTCTCTCTTCTCCTCCTTGCCATGATTTGAAGATCCTTTTACTCCCAGTTACTATCTATAAGGCAATCAGCAAGCATATTATGTGTGTACTCCTTCCTCCTCTAATTTTTCTGATAGCTGTACTAAAATTACCTTATCAGCATATCTAGCAATCACATGCTCTACTATTTCTTTGTTACCACCATTTAATCTTCATTCTACAGGTAAATATATATTTAATGCTTGCCTCCAGTCCTTAGTCTTGTTCTTGACATTTGGTTTTCTGAAGCACTTCCTCTTAGGAAGCAGTTGTCTTAGGAAGCCCTCATGGGATGTATTTTATACGTTATATTAGGAGCCCAGCGCGGATTTTAAGTTGCGCAACGCCACCCACCCTCCAGTCGTTGATCCGGCCTTGACTTGCTTCTCCTCCCTGGACACGCAGCAGCCATGGCCTTTGCCGGTCCAGCCCTGCCTCCCTCTCTGGCACTTGAAGCAGCCGCACTGCTGCTGATCAAACCCTCCCCAAGTGCAGATGCACGGAGGCCTCGGCTGCCCACCCCCTATGCTGCCCGCACTACTTCCTCCTGTCGGTGGACCCATAGCGTCCCAGTTAATTAGCATATCTCACTATTTTATATATATATTTACAACAAATTGTCCATAGCCTTTATGCTTAAAAGTTAGGTTAACTGATAGATAAATCCTTGCAATCTTTCCTTTGCTCAGTTTCTTTAATAATTTTACTGTATTGGCTTTTGCCATAAAGTGTTGTCAAAGTCAGCTGACAATCTGATTTTCTTTCCCTCGCATTTAACCTGGTATGTTTGCCCAGATACCCAAAGGAATGTTTTTTACCTTCATTTTTTGAAGTCCAGTAGGTTTATAAAAGTGTTGGTTGCTCTAAGTTGATTCCCCCCCCCCCCCACCAGTGACATGATGTGCCAATTTAATATCTAATTTCAAGTGTTCTTTTCCAGTAAAGTTTTCTTGAAGTATAGCTTTTGCTATTCTATTCTTTGTTGACTTTTTTTAGGAACTCCCATTATGTGTATGTCAGATCTTCTTTGCCTATCTTCTATGTCATCACTTTTTCAAATCCTTTTAACATCTTCGTAATTTGTTTGAATTTAATTTTTCCCTCTTTGCATCTTGTAGCTCTTATAAGACACCATTTATTTTATTTGCTTTTTTAAAAAATATATATTTTTATTGATTTCAGAGAGAGAGAGAAAGAAACATCAATAATGAGAATTATTGATCAGCTGCCTCCTACACACCTCCCACTGGATCAGAATTGAACCTGGGATCCTTCAGTCCACAGGCCGATGCTCTATCCTCTGAACCATACCAGCTAGGGCTATTTGCTCTTGTTTTCTTTTTATTTAACATTCATTTCTAAGATGACTTTTTTTCTAATTATTTACCTCCACTTTCAAATATTTATCTTCTCCAATCAACTTATTTCTGAGTTTTTAAAATTCTGATTTTCTCTGTCCTTTTATAGCTTTTCAAATTCATTGAATTTCTTTTAGCTCATTTTGAAATGTTAGGTTATAGTTTTCATTTGTTTTGTGTCTTTCTGGCATGATTTTATTGTCTATACTAGGATGTCATTCTGTTTCTTATTTTTTTTAAATAACAGTTTGGAATTCAACTATGATTCTTTTCTATTGTTTACTCTGAGTTTTCCTATATTTTTAATAGGGCTAGTATAGCTTTTCTAGCTTCACAGTTCTAGAGTGCCCACTTGTTTTCACGAGGTGGTAGAGGAGATGGATTCTACTTTTCTACATCCTAAGATCTTATTCTATTTTTGTTTCCATTTTCACCATCCCCACCCCATCTTGAACCTTCCCTTTGTCCCTATTTTGCTCATCTTAGACTCGTCCCCAGCAGTTTCTCCTCAGTATGGAACTGTCCTAGTTTGTTAGTTGATAGGGATCAGAACTCCCCTACCCCAGCACATTCCAGCACATTAGACATACATGGGTAAGATCCCCTTTGCACTCGCTAGTGAAACTGAAACCTGCCAAGTCCTGTGCCAGTTTACGTGGGTCTTCTCAGCAGGCCCTCTGGGTTCTCCAGCGAGTACTTACAGGCAATTCTTGAAGCTGTTGGTAGCGTGTCCCCACCTCCTCATCCATAGGGTCATGGGAATGAATTCCTTATCACCTCTCCTTGTAGATTATGTCCTTTCTGGTTCTGCTCTATTTGTGTGTTTTAAGGTTGGGTGGGGGTTGGGTTTGGGAGATTCAATAATTATGCTGCCACTCTACCATCTAGCCAAAATTTATATGGACTTTTTAACATAAAATTTAGTAATCTCTGAGTCTGTCAAGTGGGAACCAACGTAGCAAAGTCTTGGCACATTAAATCATTGGTAGTTGCCTTTAAAAAATAATTTTCTTTCAAAATAGTTATTAAAAATGTGTTGCAGAGAGAAAAGTCAGTGGTCATAACTATCTGAAAACGGAAATTAAGTATTGTGGCCTAGGCAGCATTAGCTTTCCAAGCTGATTATTGATGACAAAGGGTTGAAATCATCTGAATGCAAGGGAGCTTATATCTGAGCTAATGTTATTGAGGAAAAGGCATAAAAAGTGATAGATTTTTGCCATTGTTTGTTTGGTGTGATATTTCTTGAGTTCTGAAAGATAATAGTTTAAAAGCTTTAAACTAGAACTATTTTACTTTGAAAGCTTTAAACCTCATTTATATTTTTCATACCATCTATTAAAGATAAAATCATTACTTAATTAGGTGCATTTTTTCCTTTTAGCTCCCCCCCCCCCCCGTGAAAAATTTGCATATCTGTAATTATAGTGATTTGAAAAAAGTACTGCCAGGGTTTGACATAATATTAATTTAGGTTTCCAAAAATACTAAATTACCTTCCTCCAAGTTTCCTCCAATTGGCCATTGATTTAAATTATATACTAAAAGGTTACAATTTTAGGATAGGTCTCCCCGCTCCCCCTTTTTTTTTAGGGATAGCCATTATTCTAGAGCTATGTAAGGAAGAAGTAAAACTTTCTCAATGGATATATTGGAAACTTTTTTTAAAAATTCTGGAAAATACAGCAAGATCACATTAAGATATTCGTCTTGCTTTCTACAGAGTGAGAAGAAATCATCTCAAACATGGGGCTGGTCAATTAGGGATTCTTTGCAGAAGGGTTAGCAGGCTTAATGTATCGCTCTAAGTGAATGTCACCCACGAAAAATTAAGGGAAAAGTGAACACTCATTAAGGAAATTGACCAACAAGTGTTCTAATGAATGCTACGACAAATTTGAATAAACTAATTTTCTCCATTAGTGTGCTTTTAGACCAATGTGATTGTTTTGGTCTAATTATTTTTTATTTTGTTTATTCAAAGGTGGAGTGGCTGCAGAATTAACTGTTGCTGCATTTATCTGATTAGCAGTTTTAGGAAATTGGCGAAAGGTATGGGACTATTCAACAAGGAATGCCGGGTGTTGGATGGGGCTGTGTGCAGGCGCACCTACAGTATAGGAGAGGCCTGTGCTGTTTTCTCTTCTCATCCACTGCACACGGGACTCGGGCCCTCGCTGGATTAGCATGGGCAGTGGACGTGGGCTCTGGGTGCTCAGATGTAGTGTCCCAGATTGAGGTCTGATGTGCTGCAGAAGTTGTCTTTGCCACCCAGTGTCACTATTCTAGAGTCCTGTCACTGTGGCTGGTGAATTCTGCAACATTTCCCACTTCTAAAGCTTGGGGATTCGGGAAATCTGTGCCCGAGTGGCTGCCAAAGCTTGTCAGGGAGGACCCAGTGCGAGGCCGACTTCTAGGTGTAAAAGCCAGGCAGATTTGTTCACTCAAGACAATCTGTTTTTGCAGGTTTGCTTTGATTTCCAAGATACAGATACTGGTAAAAAGCATTTTTTGAGGCACTAATGCCGTGGATTCTTCTGGCAGCTGCCTGTCTTGTGGGGGAGGGGAGTTCCTGGTTATCCGTGTGGGGCCTGCAGCAGCAGCATCACCAGCATCACCTTGGACTCATCAGAAATGCACGCTCCCTCCCCACCCCAGAGCTAGTGAAATAGGAGATTCTGGAGCAGGACCCAGCAGTCCATTTTGACAGGCTCTCCAGGTGATTCCTGGATGAGCTAAAGTTTGGGGGCCATGCAGGGGTCCTCAAACTTTTTCTTTTTTTCTTTCTTTCTTTTTAAATATATTTTATTGATTTTACAGAGAGGAAAGGAGAGGGAGAGAGAACTAGAAACATCGATGAGAGAGAAACATTGATCAGCTGCCTCCTGCACACGTCCTACTGGGGATGTGCCCGCAACCAAGGTACATGCCCCCGACTGGAATCAAACCTCAGACCCTTCAGTTCGCAGGCCGACGCTCTATCCACTGAGCCAAACCGGTCAGGGCAGTCCTCAAACTTTTTAAACAGTGGGTCAGTTCACTGTCCCTCAAACCATTGGAGGACCGGACCATAGTTTAAAAAAAAAAACTACGAACAAATTCCCATGCACACTGCACATATCTTATTTTAAGCAGGACAGGCAGTGTTGGCAAAAACACCAGGGGGCCGGATAAATGTCCTTGGTGGGCCGCATGTGGCCCGCGAGCCGCGGGCCGTAGTTTGAGGATGCCTGAGAGTGTAAAAATGGTTGAGCTTTGTCTCATCAGTGGGCTGTGAGCATTAAAAAGTTAAAGCTCCTGTGGCCTCTTGAGCGGCAGAGGAGGGCGCAACTCTCAGTTCTCCTTCTGCTGCACCAAGAAGATAGGTAGAGTTTCCGTTAGTCCAGACAGGAAAACAGACAACGGCAGCACCGTGGGACAGTGCCTCCGCCGAGGCTGCAAGAAGCCTCAGAAAACGTGTGTGCGCCTGGGAGCGGGGACAGGAAGGCCCCTCTAAGGTGGCTTTTAGAAAGGACCAGTATGATTGAGGCTCCTTCTGATTAAAACCCAGTGCTCTTAGAATAAAATGTGTGCATGCGGATCCACCTCAGGGCCTCCAGCGTTTCCTTTTGATCTCCATTTTGCACACACTGACCCGCCTTATCGATTGCCCTCAGCGCTGCTGCTTACTCCTTAAAGGCGGCCTGCTCCATCCAGCACTGCAAGGGGCACCACGTTCCCCCCCTGGTCTCCTAGTGCACTTCTGATCCCAGCTTATGTTTCCTTTCGACCCCCCAGGGCAGGTCAGGTCAGCTCTCGTTGTGCAGTGCACGTCTGTGTACTCATCACATTGTAATTATATAATTGTATAATTACTAGTTCATTTCTCGTGTGGGAGAGAGACCTTGCCTTGTTCAGCTGTAGCGGGAGCCCAGCACACAGCAAGCATTCAGGAAAGTATTTTTAGATGAGTGAATGAATGATGGGGGGGGGGGCGGGGCAGTCCCATCTCTATCCCTATGTTATGGGGCTGGTTCATGTATAAAATGTTGATAGAGATGTCACCTAATGAGTTTTATTTGCAGGAGCAGTTGCCACCACCATGCAGTCCTATCACAGGAAAGCCAACTGCCTTGCACAGTGGCAGCAACATGTCATAACTCGGTTCTAATTTGGGGTCTGGCCTCTGGGAGACCCCAGAGAAGTTCTTGAGTCATGTTATTCCAAGCATGTGAGAAAAGAGAGCGAGCCTCTGATCTGGGAAATGTTCATAATACATGGGCCAGAAGCCGGCAGTCAGAGTGGTAAAGGTGGCACCTGGGAAGTTTTTAAGGAAATGACTTGTCCTCACCTCCCTCGGGGCTTCCAAGAAGAGTTGCTGCTTGCAACTCGCAAAGTTGATGTTGAGGCATCATATCCTTCCCACCCACTTCTAATAGAGGAGCAGATGCATTCTTTGCCCTTTTGTAGTTCCTTTGTTTTGGTTTGGAGAAACCTGTGAAAGAACGGGGTGAGCCTCCTAGAGGCAGCAGCTTCCAGGTGGGCATCTGTCTCGAAGAAGACGCTGAGGAAGCCTTGTTGATATTTAGTAGAAGGATTGCCAATAGTAAACACACGTGTAAATTATAAAACTCTATTTGGAGTGAGGACTCAACTTTTTTTTAAAGATAGGGGTTTCAATGGGACTATTGCTTTCAATAGAGGAACTGGTCATCTGTTGACTAATGTGTTAAATTAGTTGATTCTTGTGGGGTGTTTTTTTTGGTTTGTTTTACATATGAGGTTTAACATAGTCTTTTAGACCTATTTAAACTCCTGTGAGAGTAAGTGAATGTGATAAACACAGTAAATACTGGAACACAACTTCTCACTCAGTGTCACAGCAGCTATAATCTGCTGAGTTGGCCAGGGGTGTTGATGGCTTGTATGTCTATCATTTTATGTTTTAGTGCCTATGCCTTTATTTTATTTATCTTTAGTAGATGCCGTAGTCCCTTATACTTCAGTCATTCCACATTCCCGCCTCCACTCCTCTGCCTTCCTGCCCATCCTGGATCCCAGCGCGGCTCTCATTCTTTCCCTGGTGCTCTCTTACCCACCTCTGTTACTGTCGAGCACGGTGATTACAGCAGTAGTAGTAACAGGACTGTTTATTGGTTGCAGGCTACATAAAGGACTTAGAGATGATGTAAGGATCCTGGAATATTTTAACCCCAATTTATAGATGTCAAAACTGAGGCTTGGAGAGGTCAAGTAACTTCCCCAAAGCTCATAGCTTGGATTGGAATCCATGGTTGTCTGGCTCCAAACCCCACGCCAGTTTTTCTATGTTCCTGTTGCTTTAGCAGCACCAGCTTCTCCAGACTCTGAGCTTGCTGCAGGCTTTAAAATGCTGCTAAATAAAGTTACAAAAGTTGCAAGAGTTGTACAGAGAGCTCCAGAATACCCTTCACCTAGACTCGCTGATTGTTAACATTTTGCCATATTTACTTTGTCTATGTTTATGCGTGTTATTTTTTCTGAACCGTTTTGGGAGTAAGTTGCTAACCTTCCCCCCAAGACCAATTCCAAGGAAACACACAGCTGTGTACTTGGTGAGAGCATTGAGGCCAACCAGAATGAGTTTCCTCTTCTGCCCTCCACCCAAGTATGGCCTTCCCCATCCAGGGTCGAGCCCCTCCTGGGAGGTACGCTCTGAGCCTCTCGCTCTTCTCAATCTTAGCCCTAGTCCTTTAAATTCAACTCAGACCCAAAAACTCATCCACTGCCTTCCTGGAAATTGGCTCTCTCTAGACCCTGTAAAAGCGGAACCCCTTCTGTGGCAAAGTAACACAAGGGCGAATACATAAAAAAGGGCTCCCTGTAGGTTTCTACCTATTCCGTGAACAGACGGGAGAGAGGGGCCTTGCTTCCACTTGTTATCCGGAGCTGCAGCTAAACTGTTTTCTCCAGCTCAGGCAAGTCTGTCTGCAAGACAGTTATCAATGCTGGTAACCTTTTCTCTGGCAACTGCCTCAGATAAAATTCCTTTTTATTGTTACTGCTATTGATACTTTTGTTTTTACTTCCTTTTACTGTTCCGTGGCTATAAAATGACATTTTGAAAGTGTAAGTAGAAGGAAAATAAGCATTCCGTCCGTTCTCTGTATGGAATGGAGAAGGTGCAATTATCTGACGGGTCAATTAAAAGCAGGGTTTAGAGTATATCCACCAGTAACATGTATTGATTTACCCATTATGGTGAGAATTAACTTAAATATCTGTTTAAGCCAAGCATGATTCCTGGAGTTTTTCAGAATTAGAAAATCAGAGAGGCCTTCAGCAGTGTAGATCACATTTGAAGACAGATTTTAAAAAAAGGCCTCAGGCAAGCAACCCAAATGTCAGAATGAATGGGTAAACAAAGATGTGATATATACATACAATGGAATATTATTCAGCTTTAACAAGGAAATTCTGACACATGCTGCGAATGAACCTTGGAGATATTATTTGAGTTAAATAAGCAAGACACAAAAGGGCGACTATTGTATGGTTCCACTTGGATGAGGTCCCCAGGGGAGTCAAGTAGATGGTGGTTGCTGGGGGCTGGCGGGCCTCGAGGGTGTGGCAGAGTGGGGAGTTATTGTTGAATGGGCAGTTTCACCTGGCGATGATGAAAAACTTCTGGAGATGGATTGTGGTAATGTTTGCACAACGTTGTGAATGTACTTAAGACCACTCAACTGTACAATTAAAAATGGTTAGAATGGTAGACCTTATGTTAGGTATATTTTTACCACATGAAAATAATTCATTGTCTAGTTGGCATATATTTATGTTTGTGTCTGTAAATGCCGACTACCTAGTCCCTAACTTTATGGTCTTTCATTTGATGTCATTAGAATGCGATGCTGCAGAATTAGAGCGAGAGCTTATGGAGTCAGGCATTTTTACTTCTTAAGGTTTTCATTTGCCACCAGCATAACCTCATTTTTCCTCCTGAGCCTGGGAATTGACATTCTGAGCAATTCTCAGTTTCCTGGTAGGAGGAAATGGCAGGGTGATTAGTTAGTATTGGAGTGCTGCCCACACTGCACACGTGTGCAGGACAATGCTAATGCGAAGGCAGTTTACACCTGGCAGGTCCTTCTGTAATACCTTGTGAGGACCCGGCTGTAGCCCTCCTCTCTGGAGTGTGCAGCTAGGAGGGTCTTCTTGGAGGTGAGACATGCACACACAAAGCTCTTCCTTGGTGCTTGGTGTAGGTCTCGGGGGAAAGCTGGCCTTTGACTAGCATAGCTGACCTTGGCCATGCTCATCTTGCTTTTTAAAAAATCCTCACCTGAGGATATTTTTTCCATTTTTACAGAGACTAGAAGGGAGAGGGAGAGACAGAGAGAAACATTGATGTGAGAGAGACACATCTGTTGGTTGCCTTCCACATTCCCCCCACCAGAGCCGGGAGTCTGCAACCTGCAACCGAGGTATGTGTCCTTGACCGAAATCAAACCTGGGACCCTCTATCCACCGAGCCAAACCGGCAAGGGCTCATCTTGCCTTTTTACTTTGTTCTTAAGGAAGTTAATGTTGAAAAAAGCCAAGAGCTCCCCGACCTGCACCCCTAACTTCATAGGTCTTGTTCTGGTGTTTATTAGATTTGAATCCTAGTGCTCTTATCTGGTTCAGGTTTTGGTAAGTGCTTCCCGGAGCTCAAAATATGGAAACCTACATATTCACAACAGGACCTGTTCTTGGCTATTGGGAAAAACCCACTGGAAATGAGAAAGTTCCTCTTTGCTGCAGGGATGGATCCTAATATATTGTACTTGTCAAATCTAGTCCTTATCTGACTCCCCAAAGACTGACTTCATAATGGCAGATAAAGGTTTTCCTGTCTGTACATATCTTTGGCTGAGATCAAAAGGGGAAGTCCTGCTTCCTCAAACATGGGGCTGTATTTTTCTTAGGATGAGTGAGTAGGAAATATATTAAGTGGCCTTTGCTGCTGCTGTTGATGTGTGCATGTCTAGAAGAAAATTTGCAAGATAATACACTGGGAGGGTCCTTTCAGTATCGAATGATATTTTTATCATAGTTGTTCACTTTATAAGCTGTAAGAGCCAGGGATCAAATTCCATGTTTAGGTCTTTATTGTAATTCTGTGTTCAAACAGTAGTCTAAAAACAAATAGGTGGGGTTAGTTCTATTATTGATGTCGTGAAAGAATCACTGCGAGTCTCACCACAAATAGTTTAGTACTTTTCGTGTCCAGCCACTGGCTCTTTATAACGGGCTTTCTCTTGACCCTTTTATGGCCGAAGTGTTTGATTATAGATCCTAGAATCTTAGCACTTTTGATGGCTTTTACTGACCTCTTGGTAGTTTTTCAGAAGGGGAAACCGAGGCCCAGAGAACCTAAGTGACTTGCCCAAGATTTAGAATCCTGAACTTCCCTCTGTCCCCCTCATTGCATTTCTTTCTTTCCACCTTCCACTAACTACTTTAGAGTAAAAACATGCAGTCACACATTTACAAATATTAGGTAGCTTGGCAGACACCAAACGATCACTGATTTCCCCCTCCTCCACCCTGAGGAAAGCTGAGACAGTTGTCACACCTTTAGAAGACATTGATTGGCAGCTTGAAGTTCTGCTGTCCAGTCCTTGCAGTAAGTTCCCTTAGAGGCGTGTAGAACTTTTAACACCCCCTTGATCTTGGGTGTGCTTTTCAAAAGGCAAAGCAGCCGGAGGGCGTCTTCTCTTGCCACCAGATGGCATGCTTATGAATCAGGAGGAAGGAGGAGGAAAGCATGGAGGATTCCACTGCAGAGAAGCCCCCAGTGGGGCAGTGTGGAGGGATCTGAGTGGGGTCAATGCTTTCTCGCAGAACCTGAGGTCTGCATGATTTCCTCAGGGATCACAGTAACTGCCAGAAAAGCAGCAAATGCAAATGCCACAGGAAAGATGTGCTCAGCACAGGTGATTTATTAGCATTGGGTTTGTCCATGTGGTTGAAGCAGAAAGTAGAGGGGCTGACTTGGTCCCCAGGAGGAAACCACTCTCAGTAGCAGAGGCAGGAAGGGCCCAAACCACAGGTGAATCCACCCAAGCTGAAAACCCACAGAAAGGTGAGCGGGTGAGAAGGTGGGGTGGGAGTGGTGCAGCCTGACCCGGCCTCCCCTGAGAAGGGCGCCCCATTTGCTTGTGGGACATCCCTTTCTTGTACCCCTAGTTGCTTTGTGCCACTCGTGCTTTCCTGAAAAGAATAGGTCCAAAGAAGGACGGCCTTCAAACATGGTATTTCCCCCGAGCCTTTGATGCCTTTGCGCCAAATGAGGCCATGTACCTCCTGGCCACATCAGACCTTAGGAGCTTCCAGGCAGGCCTGCTTCGCAGCCTTCTCTGCTAGTCACCTCTCTGTCCCCGCCTCCCATTCCTTTCTTCTTTATTCTTCCTGGCTGCCTGCCTCTGTGGATGTTCATCTCCCAACTCTTCATCCGAGCCCTGTGTGCACCACCCATGTCTTCCCCTCTGCCATTAGCCACAGTCTTCCTTGATCACTGATTCCAAGAGTCCCTCCTTCCTCCTCCTCCCTCCCTTTTCCTCCCTTCCTCCTGTTCCCCACAACTCGCCCAGAAGTTGCTGTCTCCAACAGTACATGTAGTCAAGCTTCTCTCCCACATCCTACGACTTGCAAGACCCTCAGAGGTTCTGCTGTGGTTGGCATGGGATGGGGTGGAGCACGGCAGGGCTTGGGACGGTGGCCATTCTAGTGTGCAACCAGGGATGTGAGTGAGCGATGTCAGTTACCTGACTGCCCCTCCTCACTACCGTCAGTGACAACCTCCTGTGTGAGTAAGACTTGGGGGTTGGTTCTCTGTTTCTTTTCCCCTGCCTGCTGCCAAGTCTTCAGAGGTTCTGTAGTCCATCTAAAAGGCCCTCGGCATCATCTAGCCTGGAATTTCCTGGTTCTCATTGCCATCTCTACCCTACTCTAGCCACCTTGGGCTATGTCTTTTCCTTCTCTGCCCCTTTATCCTTCATATTCTTCACTTCCTTCCTGAGTGACTTCATGGACAGCCCCCATTACCACCCCCTGTGAATATATCTGTGATCCTGGCCTCCCTCGTACTGCCCCCCCCCCCCCCCCCCCCCCCCCCCCCCCCCCCCCCCCCCCCCCCCCCCCCCCCCCCCCCCCCCCCCCCCCCCCCCCCCCCCCCCCGTCAGCCCTAGCAACTTCCAGTACCTTCCAGCTGCCATCCGCTGGTCCACATGTCTCTGAATTTGTTTTTCCTCCTCCAATCTGTTGGCATTCACCTCCCCATCACATAAGCAAAAAACAAGGATAGTTTTCCTCCTCCTCCTTTATTCATTGCCCAGATCCAGCCCATCCTGAGGCCCCCTGTTCACCTAGTAAACACCCATCTCTGCTCCTGGTCCCCACCACCTCTGGCTTATGCTGTCGTTAGCTCTTGTCTGGATCTAGCTGTCCTTGTCTCTAGTTCCGTCTGTCAGTACTGTCCTCCACTGCTTCCAGAGGGCCTCCCCAAGACATACATCAGTAGATCCCCGTCAGACAGGTTCACCCCCTTACGTGACAGAGGAGGTTCCAATGTGGTCCTGCCCTTAGTCCCTCCCGGCCTCGCCCCTCTGTGCTGTAGCGATTCTGTAACACACCTTGGGGTGCTGTGTTATTAGCTCTCATGGCCCTCCCATCCAACAGACCTTTCTCCCTCTTCCCCAAGCCTGGCCAGGTCACACCATTTTCTACTTTGAGCTCCAGGAATGCTTTTCTTTTTTTTTTTTTCTTTTCTTTTTTTTTTAAACAGTATATGCTTACTTAATGTTGAATGAGCCAAACAAAACAGAAGCCTTGCTTGGAATTTCTATTCGTTTTCAATGTATGAAAGGAGGACATTATTATTCGAGTACACATTGATAAACAAAATCTTTGAAAACTGTTCAACCAAGTGACAAAAATAAAAGCTCTTTATTCATTAAATTTCTAGCACAGCCCAGCTGGCTGGGCTCAGAGGTTGAGCATTGACCTATGAACCAGAAGGTCACGGTTAAATTCCCTGTCAGGGTGGGCTTGATCCCCAGTGTAGGGCATACAGGAGGCAGCCGATCAATGGTTCTCTCTTATCATTGATGTTTTTATCTCCCTCTCCCTCTTCCTTCTTCTCTGAAATCAATAAAAACATTAAAAAAAAATTCAGCACAGAACTGAAGGTGGATATTAGGCGCAACGGTGACACGTCTGACTCCAGGAATGCTTTTCTGACCCCTCTTCCTGGCCACCGCCTCTGCTTCATTGTGTGGTAATTATCTGTGCCACTGTTTCCCCCACTGGGCTGGGAGCCCCAGCTCTGTATTCCTGGTCCCAGCTCCATCCAGGCCAAATGGTAGGAGCTCGATTACCATTTCATCAATGAAGACCCTTTCAGAAGTGCTTGTTTTGTTACTGAGCCATCTCTCTCTCTGCCGCTAATGACTAATGCTCCAGCTTTTATTTCTCTGTCCTTCTCTCTGCTTCTGTCAATTAGTTCATAATCTTTACACCAACACTGCAATGTGCTTAAGGAGCTGCTTTTTCAAATACTTTTCTGTGGTGAAGTCTTTGTTATTTTGTGATTTTTTTTTTTAAACTGACTTTCAAATGGCAGATCATATACAGTGGTATATTGCTTGAAACCGTAAACTGTCTCAAATATTGAAATGGATTTTGTATGATCACTAAATATCTGTACCTAATATCCTTATGAGACCTGGCATGCAGGTAGGATATTTCTTTCTTTTTGAAACACTAAATACAAATTGGTGTTGTACTGAGGAATTGTGCTCTTCAGGCCCCATCACTGGAGTATTGCCGTGGGAGGCTTAAAATGCAGCGAGGAAATCATGTCAAATAACTATTATTTACCTCATGTCTAAATTTGAGTAGATTTTAATGAGTTCTACCCAGATAAGAACTTTAATCTCTGTATTGCAAGATTAAAGATACATCTGAACTCTCTCTTTCCCAGAATCCTCTGGAAATAGAATTATGAATCCAGATTCACATGATTCATTTAGGACTGTTCTCAAACTTGTCCACGGAGGCAGTGTTCAAGGCTGGAGGCAGTCGGGATGTGGGTGGTGTGTTTGAGAGCATGAGGTTGTAAGGTAGTTCAAGTTCTTTGAAAGCTCATGGGTTCCACCCTCTTCCCCCAAATGCATTTGATTGTACTTTCTATCTTATGCTATATAATGTAATATAAAAGAATGTTTAAAGTTATTTGCCGTTGACTGAAACTGACCTTTAAGAAAGCGAGTTAGAAACACCGCAGATCAGAGAAGCATGCTCTGTAAGATGATGTCCCAGACCATCTTCCCCTGTCCTGTACCATACATGTCCTAGATGCAGTCATCTTCCTGGCATGCTCTGTATTCCTGGTGTGTGAGGATTTGAGACTAGAGATGGATACAGACCTTGCTTTGGATTATGAGAACTCACAGTTGTGTGTGTGTGTTTTGTTTTGTGTGTTGTTGTTTTTTTTTATTGGTGGGGATGGGTGGGAGGGTTGGTCCTTATAGTTCCTGCTTTTCCTGAATCACTTACACCTTCTGAGAATTTTGCCTTTGCCTCTCCCTTCTTTGATTATACTGCCAACAGAACACACGCAAATACAGTCTTCAGGTCAGCTTTCACAGCCTCTCCTCCTGGAGCTTCTTATGGTCCTTTCAGGCAGAATCATCGCTGTCCCTTTGAGTCATGGGGACATATTCGTCAACTTTCAGTATTTTTATTTCATTTGCATTGGACTTGTCTTCTACACAAGGCTGCCCATCAGCGTCTAGTTCACTGCTGCAACAGATGCATGTTGAAGTGACAGACTTGCATGGCCACGGTGGCCTGGCCGCACCACAGTGGAGTGGGGACCATCTGGGGTTCTCCACAGCATGGCTTCCTGCAGTGTGTGTGGGTGATCCAGAGTGGATTTCCACCTCCCTGCCACTGGACAAGAGCATTTTAAGGACTTGAGCAGTTTTCACTGAGCTCATAATCCTGCTTCCCCCAGCTTTATTCTATTTCCAGTACCATCTACTCTTTGAAAGCCTCATGGGTGTTGTGGGCAATTACTAGGATCCTTCCATCTTGCTTTTTTATCTAGTTTATTCCTATGGGGATATAGAAGTATGTCAGAAACAGTAGGGTATACAAATCATTAGCTTTTTTTATTACGAATTGTGGTTAAACAGTACATGAACCAAAGAGGAGTTGAACTCCAATGGAGTTTACAGCTCTGCTTTAGTCACAGTTCTTGCTCTACTTCCCCAAAACTAGAGGAGGCCTCTCTATGTGGGTTTTCCTCTCCACCGTTATTTTGCTTGATTCCTTATATTTGTGTCCCAAGGATAAAAGGTTTTGAAATGACGTCCTTACTTTCAAACTCAGTTGTAAATTAGTCTTTGCAGCTTTAGGCGTTTGTGAGGGTATGAAGACTATGGGGGGTGGGTGGGGTTTCTGCTGAGACACTAGATTACAGTAGTGGTTGGCATGGTCCAGCCCCTACTGAAGGCGACTGGGGAGCACCCCTGCTCAAGCAGGTCGCTCCCACTTACACACGTCAGAGAACCTTCGACAGTCAGAAGCCCAGGCTAGACTATCAATTTGTCTCTTAATCCACAGATCACACAAACAAACAAACACAGGCGTACCTTGAATATTTTATTTTCACTTACAAAAGGACACATGAATGGCTGCATTCTTTTTGGTGGAGAAGTAAAACCTTTTCTTTGAGTTTGGTTGTCTGAGTTTGGGTTGACTGATGGGAGTTCCGAGCTGCCGTACTCACCATACACTGCACCCGAAATGCAAGGTCTGCAATTTCTAATTTCAGTTCCCATAAATGCAGTGCTTATGAAGCAGTTGGAATGTAGGCTCCCTGTGTTTGTGAATTGGAGACTCTCTCATAATCCTCACATTCAACGGACAGTTGTCTTTTTTTGTTTTAGTTGAGCCATCTTATAAAGTGTTTCTGAGTTATCAGAGACTTCACAGCTCTCTCCAATGCACACACTCATATTTCATCAATTTTTATAACGTACTTAATTAATACTAGTATGCAATAGTGTCAAGTCAAACTTCCATAAACGGGTTTGAGAATAGAATGCAGTGACTCAGATAGTAAGAGTAGAAAAGCAAAAATGTTTGAGAGAACCTGATAGCCTTGAACGTTCAAAGTCTCCTGGACAGTAGTGGCCAGTGTGGTTTAAAACCTAGGTTATTGAGTTCAGCGGGTTAATAGAGCTAGAAATGGCGACTTTATAGAAGGCGATAGAGAGATGGGAATGAAGATGCCATTCATGCCCCCTCATGACGACGTGGAACAAGTAAAAATAATGACAAATTAAAGTTTTACATGATATGGTTTAAAACAAAGTTAGGGGCTCACAGAGGCTGATAATGGAGGTCAGAGTGATCCAATGAGAAGAGCCAAGACAGCTGAGAAAATGTTGGATTTTAAAATTTTGGCTTTTTAAAATTATGCTAAAATCTACATAATATAAAAAGTACCATTTTAAGTGTTCAAGTCAGTGCCATTAAGTACATTCATGGTATTGTGGAACTGTCACCACTATTCATTTCCAGAACTTTTCTTGTCACTCCCAACAGAGACTGTATACCCCATATACTATGCCTCCCTACCTCTAGCTCTTGGTAATCTCAATTTTATTTTCTGGTTTTATTCATTTGCCCTCATATAAATTCCACTTCATATATGTGGAATCATACAATATTTGTCCTTGTGAGTCTAACTTATTTCACTTAGCATAATGTTTTCAAAGTGTATTCATGTTATAGCATATATCAGAATTTAATGCCTTTTTTATGGCTGAACTAGAGGCCCGGTGCCCAAAAATTTGTGCACTCAGGGTGGGTAAGGGGTCCCTCAGCCCGGCCTGTGTCCTCTTGCAGTCTGGCACCCCTTAGGGGATGTCCACCTGCTCGCTTAAGCCTGCTCCCTGGAGGATCGGGCCTAAGCTGGCAGTCAGACATCCCTCTGGCAGCCCAGGAGCCCTCAGAGGATGTCCACTTGCCAGCAGGGAGTAGGCCTAAGCTGCAGTCGGACATCTTTAGTGCTGCTGAGGAGGTGGGAGAGGCTCCCACCACCTGGATGAAGGGCAGATGGCTGTTTGCAGGTAGGCCACAGCCCCTTCAGGGTGGGGTCCCTGCAGGGGTGCCTGGCCAGCCTGGGTGAGGGGTTGATGGCTGTTTGCAGGCTGGACATGGCCCCCAGTGACCCAAGCTCCCAGCGAGGCTGGCTGGAAGCAGGTAGCTGGGATTTATTTATCTTCTATAATTGAAACTTTGTTGCCTGAAGTGGAGGCCACAGCTGGCCAGGGCAGGCAGGAATCTTGGCTTCCTCCATCACCAGGGCAACCAAGCCTCCTGCTTGCTCCAACTCCGTGGCTGCCGGCCACCATCTTGTTTGGGTTAATTTGCATATAGTCACTCTGATTGGCTAGTGGGCGTGGCTTGAGGTGTAGTGGAGTGACACCAATTTGCATGTTTCTCTTTTGTTAGTGTAGATAATATTCTGGTGTGTGCATATACCTTGTTTAATTTATCCATTCATCTGTCTGTGGAACTTGGATTGTTTTTACTTTTTGGCTATTGTGAATAATCCCATCCTATATAATAAAAGCATAGTATGCAAATTGTCCCCTCCATCAGGAGTTCTTCTGGGAGTTTGACCAGGGGGTGGGGCCAGCCGGGGAAATGGAGGGAGCTAGGGACCCTACCAGTGCATGAATTTTGTACACTGGGAGACCTAGTGCAAATACTTGTTGACATTCCTGCTTTCAATTCTTTTGAGTATGGTTGAATTTTATACTTGTGAAGGCTCTGGAGGCTATGTTGGCATTTAGCTTGAACTCTTACTAACATTTTGCATTGTTAACTGGTCACAAGTGCCCATTTCCTGCCTTGTTTTTGCTCTTTGAGTACAAGGACCGTCTTCTAGGTTCAGCACTGAAGACGGTACCTTGATAAGTACTTGCTGAGTAGTTCCTGAAGTTCCTAGCGTAGAACCATCATTGACTAGAGCTGGTCCCCAGAATGGTGGTGGTGTTTTTTTGTTGTTTTGTTTTGCTCAGTAATTAACATGTTTTCAGGGAACAGAAAACAACTTTTAATATTAGCCTTAGCCAAACATAATAGAGAAGTATATTTTCTAATGCAGAGTCCTGAGGCAGGTAAAACCAATTTGAACAAACATCTGTTGAGAACTTGCTTATACCAGACACATTTCAAAATGTGTAATTTCAGAGCAATTTCAAAACTCAGCTGGAATGCCTTATTGGTATTGAATTTTAAATATAATGAAGGTAGAAAGGTAAGTCTGTGTGTATGGACACACACACATACACCTTTTAACATGAATCTCCACAGTCTTTTTTTTATTATTATTACTGTGAGAACATTATAACAATATTCAAGATAGTTTGGAAAAAGAGAATAAATAATACCCACAGTTCCTCTTTAATATAAGCTCTATTTTCATTTAAATAGTGTGAGTTTGAGGGTTGAACTTATACATAATTTATTTGGAAAATAAAACTGTGAATGCTATGGTAGTAATGATTTTTTTTAATTTTATTGATTTTTTATAGAGAAGAAGGGAGAGGGATAGAGAGTTAGAAACATCGATGAGAGAGAAACATCGGTCAGCTGCCTCCTGCACACTCCCCATTGGGGATGTGCCCGCAACCAAGGTACATGCCCTTGACTGGACTTGAACCTGGGACCCTTCAGTCTGTAGGTCGACGCTCTATCCACCGAGCCAAACCGGTTAGGGCGGTGGTTTTTAAAATTTATTTTTAAAATTTTAAAAATATTTTAAAAATATTTTTAAAATTTATTTTTAAAAACCTAGACATAAAGCATAAACTAGTGAGCTCAAATTTGGAAGCTCATTTTTTGCAAGTATCCATGGTAGTATTGGATGAATTCAGCCACTCCCTTTACTCCGTGAAGGTGCAGAGTGGACTTCTGTCCTCTTTTGGGGCTTGGACAGTGGACACTGTTACAGGGGCTGGGTGTTTAGGAACCTGACCTCCTTCAGTCTTCTATACATCAGGAATTGAAGGGAGTGTTTTTATGACTGTGCGAAAGAAGGAAAGTACAATTTGGAATTCTTACTCTGAGGGCTCCTGGACCTGGGAGTAGGTAGATAAAGACAACTGTTGAGCATCAGTGCAAACCATGTGGTTGATGGGGCTGGACATGTCGGTGGGATTTAGTGAAGACAGGTGATTGTGACCTGAAGTGGTGTGGGGACAACATCTGTGAAGACTGGGTTATTCCACATGACAGGGAGGTGAATTGGCAGAGCAGGCATTTCCTTGGGCACAGGCAGGAAAATGAGCATGCCAAGAATAAGGAATGTTTGCAGGATCCTTAGCCAGCATCCTAAGGGTCTGTCTTATTAGAGAGCAGGTTGGATCCAGAGGGAACAGCTAGCAATGAATTTCGGGAAAGTGCTTTGTAAGCTGTACCTGATGTCAGTGTTAGCTGCTGCTCTGGTAGGGTTTTTTGAGACTGGGAGTGGGGTTGTTGAAAAGGTGGTGTTTTCAACTGATGGATCTCAGGGTTATGAAATAGAATGAGTTGGGGAGTGGGGGGGTTAAGCAAGAGGCTGGAGTCAGGGAAACCTTTTAGGAGAGGATATTATCTCTCTGTGAGGAGGTCTGTGAATGGCTACTATGGGGTGGGGTAGCAGGGGTAGAAAGGATGTGTGGAGGAGATTTCAAAGGAAAGCTTGCTGGGATTTGCTGCCAAGGAAGGTAGAAGCCAGGCAGGAACTCTCCTGGGACATGATGGAACCATGCACATCCATAGGAAGTGAGTAAGTCAGCGCTGAGTGGAGGAATATTAAGAGGTTCTGTTTTCAGAATAATTGTGCCAAGTATTAATCATGTGTTTTCTGTGTGCCTAAGCATAGCTTAGAGTGCTTTACGTAACAGCCTTATGAAATAGGTGCTATTACTGCCCCTACTTTACAGGTGAGGAAACTGAGAATTGATTAGTAACTTGCCCAAGTATTATGGACTTAATGGCAGAACCAGATGCAGATCTAGACAGTCTTCATTCAAGAGCCAAGCTCTTACCTAGGATGCTTTACTGCTTCTCTATAACAGCTAGCACTTACTGAAAACTGCTCAGTCCTGTGCAAGCTCCTTGCATGTATTTTGACTCCCATAAGAACTCCCAGGAGATGAAGGTACTTTTATCATCATTTTTCAGATGAGGAAACTTGGACACAGAGATGTTGAGTGATCTACCTTAAGTCACACAGCTAGGCCTTGCCTATAATGGCATGGTAGGTCCCCAGAAGGCAGCAATATTTATTTGCCTGGATTGTAATATGTACATATGTCCTCAGGATTCAATCATGAGAAAATTGAATTGACATATTTGGGATATAAATTCTGTAATAATTTTTGAATCGAACTTACTGTCAAAGTCCTTCATAATCACTTGGGACGACTCTTACTTTAAAGGGGATAAATAATTGAAACCACAGTGTCTCTATTTATGGCTGTGCCTGTTTTCATTATTTAATACTCTGGGTGACTTTGAAAATAATCCCAACCACTTCGTTTCCATATTCTGACAGTTCCATTTAGATGTTGAGCCTACTGGGCTCTGGTCGGTGTTTGTCTCAGCCTTGTATGTGTGTGGAGGGGACACACATACTCTGCACACCAGCCATTTCCTCCAAGAACCTGCAGAAGCAATGAAAGTGCTCCCCCGCCCCCAGGGTGTTCTATTTTTCTCTTGCCTAGCCCACCACACCCAGGGACCGCTTCTTCTCTCTCCCTCACCCAGGTCACCCATGACTCAACCTTCTGTGTTTTTAATTGCACGAGAACCTAGAACCATGGATGTGTTCTTCCTCTGACACAGTCAATAGCACTTCTCATGTTGTTGGTGCTTAATGTTTTTTATTATAATTGACCTTATTGCTATCTTCTGCAAATCAAGGCTGCTGCTGAGTGTCTTCTGATGTGGGGTGCACTTTGCTTGACATCATGGGGGTACAATTGATGCCATGGTTGGAAAGCACCCAAGTGAAATATTTGTCTGGATAACAAACTGGACTCGAGACTGGTCCTGATCAGTAGACACTGGCAGGAGACAGTTTCAGCCCTTTAGAGCACACTCGGTCTGTCCCTCTTCGCGAATCTTACTTTTTTACCTTCAAATGTCAACAGGTCTTTGATCTTTTTTCAGTTTTAGCCTTTGACTACAGACCTGTTTCTCTGCTTCCTCTTGCTCTCTAAGGAGAGGTTTGTACTTGCAGCCTTGAACCTTGGAGCAAACAAATTCCCACTCAACTGAAACTGTTGGATTTCTTGTGGTCTCTTCTAACCAAATTTAGAGACTTTGCTTCGTGTTCATTCCCTTTGATCTTGTTTAGCATCTGTCCTAGACCCACCTTTTCTTTGAAACCTCTTATCTGTTGCCTTCCTTGCATCTTTAGCCTTTCCCCTTTCTTTCTGGTGGTCTTTTTTTTTTTTTTTTTTTTTTTTTTTTTTTTTTTTTTTTTAAGTCTCTCTTGACTCTTTTCTACACCCTCTTAGCTGGAAGCGCTCTCTAAGATTGATACTCAGTGTGTTTCTCTTTGTTCCACAAACACTTTTCCTTGATCATCTGGCCCCAGTCTTCTAACTTTACACATTATTGCTCTGCTTCCACCACCTGAATGTCAAGCCCTCAAGTGAGAGGGCCCTCTACTGCTCAGGTAGCGCCTGGGAGCAGGTCTGTTGCCTCTTCTGTCCCAGTCCCTTTCTCACTGTGTCTCCATCTCCCTGCCCCAGCCATCCTGAACTTGCAGAGGGTTTCCTGGTATGGCTTCCTCTTGCTGCCTTTGCCTCCGTCCAGCCCCTTTCTCCACCTTGGACTTGGACAGCTTTAACTCCCCCTTCAGAGCTCAGGTCGGTTCTTGTCTCAGCCTTGTATGTGTGTGGAGGGGACAAACATACTCTGCACACGAGCCATTTCCTCCAAGAACCTGCCGAAGCGATGAAAGCGCCGCCCCCGCCCCCAGAGTGTTCTGTTTTTCTCTTGCCTAGCCCACTACACCCAGGGACCTTTTCTTCTCTCTCCCTCACCCAGGTCACCCATGACTCAACCTTTTGTGTTTTTAATTGCACTAGAACCTAGAACCATGGATGTGTTCTTCCTCTGACAGTATATTTCATCTTCCTCTTGAGTCTCAAATCCTTAATGTAGGTCTTTATCGCTTTTGCCCCCCTGAGGACCAGAGCTTGATACCAATCTCTTTGAGTCTAGGTGATGTTTGGTACCTCACTGTGCACGTCATTTATCTACTGAGAAACCTGTGGTGACCCTACATGGTCTCCGAGGTACATCCCACGTATGTATACCAGATGTTCAGGGCTCAGGATGATCTGGTTCCATCCTACTTAGCCTGCTTAGTCTTACTTCTCATGGTCTCCACTGTGTTCTCTTCTGCCTCCTCTTGGTGTTGTCAAGGTCCAGCCCATTTCTTACTTTTACTTCAGCTTGTAGCTATGTTTCACTTATTCTGACACTTGAGCAGTGTGTTGAAGCTCTGGAGTGAGGCCCACCTGTAGGGACCACATGTCACACTTACATGGACTTTGTCCCAGCACCTTGCACGGTGCTTCTGCAGATCATGAGAGCACAATTGACGAACAGATGTTTGCATTTCTGCAACAGGTGCATGAATGGATGAGTGAATTGGCTGCTGTGAATTTTCTAAGGTTCAGGCTTCATGTTCTGAATCTGAAGTTTCCATCTTTAGACTACTTTCCTACCAGAGAATCCTATCTAGACATTAGGTTGATTAGTCTGCAACCCAGCATTTGCCATGGAATATCTCAGGGTCTGATCTTTAAAATGGCATTCTTATTTTCTGCCTTATTGTTTGAAACTCGTAAATAGTTCTCGTTTTGATGACTATCACCGTATAAGGAGAACTGCATAGAAATAACTGAATTCACAGAGCTTTAAGAAGAAGCCAAGCTATGTCACAGTCCTGCGCATTTTGCCAAAAATAGTGACAGGCCCATGGTTGTTTGTTTACTGTGTGGGATTTTGTTTTTTGTTGGTTTTTAAGCCGGGCATCCGAGTGTCAGCATCATCACAGTGGCCCATATTCAGAAAGGAAACTTGACCCAGCTGTGTGTTTGACCCAGAGAAGGCCTTGGCATCCAGCGAGTCTTGGCTTGTAACACCAAGTGTTACCTCAGATTAATTGAGGGTTTCAGAAAATAACTTAATTTTCTAGAGGAACTTAAACTTTAAACAGAACTCTTTCTGACTGTAAATAGCAGGGCAGCTTTGTCCTGTCTTTATTGTACACAGAAGACGAAAATCAATATTGGAAGAGATGCTTTACTTCGCCAAGGAAAAAGATCATACTCAATACAATTCCCATTTTTCTTGGCAGGCTCTTCTCAACCATCTGTGAGTCCAGGGGAACTGTCTCCACCATCCATCCACCCAGCAAAATCAGAGTTAATAGTCAGTGTTGGCGACGAGATTAGGCTGTTGTGCACCGATCCAGGATTTGTCAAATGGACTTTTGAGACCCTGGGTCAGCTGAGTGAGAAAACACACAATGAATGGATCACGGAGAAAGCAGAGGCCACCAATACGGGCAATTACACATGCAGCAACGAGGACGGCTTAAGCAGTTCCATTTATGTGTTTGTTCGAGGTAAATGCTCAGCTTTCTTTGATGCTGTGCTTCAGAGAACTTTATATCCTGTTCTTAATTATGGATGACATATCGATGACTAAGCTGTGGGAAAAACATCGCTGGCTGGATGTAGGAAGCCTACACCGAACTTTTCTTTGCTAGTTTCTCCATCGTTTGATACATAGTGGCTTTGGATATGATTCTGGTTGAAGGGCTGCAAGGCTGCGACACTCTTCCTAATGAGATTACAGTATGGGCAGCCCGTTTGTCCTGGGTAAACCCTGAGAATAAATTAGGCCCTTTGGGAAGGGCTGTATTTTAATGTCTTGAGATCTCAAATACTCCCACTTAGTGAAAGACGCTTCAAGGGAACTAAAGGTCTCCTAAGGCCTCCACAAGACCAACCCTTGAAGAGAACTGACCCACTTTTAAGGGATAAACTCAGAAAAATAACTCAGTCAGCAAAGCACCCCATGTCCTTTCTCGGTTCTTAATAGATGTCAGTTGATTCATTTGAAAAATTGTGACCTCTTAGAAACAAAAGAAAAATGTGATCGTTGGTGTTCTGTAACTCATTTCCTGCGATGAAGTCAGTGATTCAGCTGTGTGTCTGTCAAGAGGAGGTTTGCGGGGGTGGGGGTGGGGGTGGGCGAGGAGTACCTTTTTGTGTTGTAAAAACTGAAGCACTTGAAGCTTAAGAGAGACAGCCAGGTTATGGAGACAGACAGGCCCACTTCTAGTCCTGGGCTGTACCTGGAGTGGGGCTGTCATTGAAACAGGCCTGAGGAGGAGGCCTCACCCAGGATATTGTGGAAGAATAATGAATAAATTTATCCCAAATCATAAACCTGAGCAACCTGAAGAGTCTCAGTTCCTCCCTGCAACATTTAATAAGATCACCTGCTCTGTCTTCTTTACCTAATTGTCACTAGGGAGAGAGAATCATGCACATTCTAGCTTTACCGGGGTTAATAAGATGACTCACATGCTCGCCATGAAGGGTGCCATGAAACTGACTCTCCTCTCCTTAGTTTGCATGTTGTCTTTCCTAGTTGGGTGGCTGAAAGGAGTCCGCGTTGACAGGCCAAGCTCGGCCTCCGGGCACGGCTCCATAGCTGTTGAGCCAAACCGTGCCCTGTTCTTGGACAGAGGTTCTCTGTGTTTTCCAGGTGGTAATAAGCAGAATGCTTATTAATAGGATGGGTAGACTCACTAAAAGGGGAAAACTGCTGAACTAGTCAGATCAGTCTCACAGAACTCACCAATTTTCTGTACAGAGGAAGTTGTCCTCCATGACTTAGAACTAGATATGATTATTACTGACTTAAGAAATGTGGATACTTACATAATCGAGGTTACAGCAATGTAGAAAATCGAGCCATGGTGGTAAGGGCCGGACTCAAGTAGCTGAGAAAGAGTAGATGAAAAAATAATCAACTTTGGCCTTAGACCATTGTTCCCCGTGAAGTAATTTACTCACAAAATAAGTGAAAGGCCGAGAGCTACATAATTCATCTTAGAAAGCTCTTTTTCAAAATTGGTCAGAATTAAATGGTGTATTTCAGTTATATTAAACTGATTTTTGTGGGCCATCTCATTTCCAGATTAGAAAGATAATAAAACACAAATCTGTTGGCCCGACTGTGTATCTATTTTATCTGTACATGGCAAAGGGTGACGCTTATGGTGGATACAGAATGAGGTTTGTCTTTGCTAATATGGGGTCCCAGTCTGCCTGAGGCTTTCCCAGTCCATCCGACCCACTTTCACTCACAGGGGTTCTGATTCCCAGTCTATTCGACCCGCTTTCACTCACAAGGGTGCAGTATTCCTGAAACTCATAAACTCCCCTTGTGTGTTTGAAATTGTTTTATTTCCAAGGGTTATCCTTAACTTTTAAGGAGTTTGCATGGAGTGAGGCCCCCATGTTATTTGTACCGGGGTGGTCGGCTGGTCTATTCAGAAGCCAGAAGATCCTGGACACTGGGAACTCTGGAAAGGGCCTCCCAGAGGGATTAGACTCCCCGGAGAAAGGACACCTTCCCCTGACCTTACTAGGTGTTATCTGACAGCTTGCAGGAAAATAGGGATGGTTGTGATAAAATATGAGTGCACACATTTTGGTCTCAGTCAGAGCTGGGTTTGACTTCTTCCCAGCCATTTCCAGGCGACATCATGTTAGGTGAATCACTTTTTTGAGCCTTCAGTTTCTTCATCTATAAAATTGGATAATGATAGTGCCCATCAAGTTAGGGGTATTTTGAGAATTAAATGAAATATATAGTGTGTGATGGTCCAAGCTTAGTGCCCGACACACGGGAAGTGTTTAATAAACATTAACTCTTACTTGTTAGTGTTATTTGGGTAAATCTCACTTTTGCCTGAAAAGAAAACAATTCAGCCATTTGATCCACTGGGAAAGGTAATGTTTTCAATCTTTGAAAAGTGTTTTCCGGTGCCTGTGACCAGATTCACTGATTTTTTTTATATGTTACAGATCCTGCAAAGCTTTTCCTGATGGGCCTGTCCCTGTATGGGAAAGAAGGCAATGACACGTTGGTTCGCTGCCCTCTGACTGACCCGGATGTGACCAATTACTCCCTCAGGGGCTGCGAGGGGAAACCTTTTCCCAAGGACTTGACGTTTGTTGCGGACCCCAAGGCTGGCATCACAATCAAAAACGTGAAGCGCGAGTACCACCGGCTCTGCTTGCACTGCTCTGCGGACAGGAAGGGCCGGTCAGTGCTGTCGAAGAAATTGACCCTGAAAGTGAGGGCAGGTACGGGCCCTTGATGACTTCCTCCTGGGAGCTGGGGCATCTGTTGATGAAGTGGACTTCTCTCTTCTCAGTGGTCCATCTTAGCATCGTCAGTCGGGTAGCTGGCTCTTTAATTCCTCCAACTTGAAATAATGTCAGCGGCTTGTGAATTCTTTATTCCCCAGGGGACCAGCCCATGACTGCCTCCAGCTGGGTGTGTCTCCCAGAGATTGGCATTTAGACCATATTGGGGACAGTCATAAAACCTATTGACTTTAGAACATGCCGATTTCATAATTGCATGAAGTGTTCTTTCCAGGGGAAACCCATGGGGGAGCTTTAGTTACACTGTTTGAAAAGATTAGCATCCACATTTTTCACTCCCTTCGTTACTATTGATATATGGGCCAGCTTTCTCCTCAGCTGTTTAATTTTAATGCATTCTCAAACTATTCCTAATCCGAGGAGGAAAGAACCAACTAACCATGGATCTCATTCTCATTGTGACATTAGGTACATTATTTTGGTTGCAGGTAGATATTTGTATTTCAGAGGCCATCTCCCTCAACGCAAGTTGGCAATCAGCTATTGAATAGTTTTTATTAAGGCTTTTGAAAAAGTATGCTCACTGGGATTAAGGGTAAATTTGGTTATTTAAGACCCGGGATTTTCAGAAATGAGCAAGATACTATTTTTACAACCCATGGGAAAGATGCCTGTTTGGTTAGAAGCATGTAATCGGTTGTAGGTCACATCCTCACGAAGCCGTCAGGGTTGTGTGAGATGACGATGAGAGCTGTGTCACCGCACCTGGGCTTCTTCTCCTGTTTCGGAGTCACACTGACCAGGAGCGGCATGATCTCAGAGTAGACACTTCCGCTTCCCCCCTCAATGTAAATGAAGGGTGATGCATGGTTTAATTGTTGAGGTCTTTAGATATGCAAGTAATACAGATCCATTAGCACCATACTTCATGTTTCTACTTCAAAGATGCCAAAAGAAGCTGTGTGCATTTGAGGAAAAATGGTAAGTAAAAATTCATGCTTTGATTGGACGAATTATTTGAGGGCCTCGTCTCTTTTCATTCTAGCCATCAGAGCCGTACCAGTTGTGACTGTGTCCAAATCAAGCTACCTTCTTAGGGAAGGGGAAGAATTCACAGTGACATGCTCCATCAAGGACGTGTCTAGTTCCGTGGACTCAATGTGGATAAAGGAAAACAGCCAGGTGAGTGAATTGTTTCCTTCATTTTTTCTCAGTATATCATTCTCTGCATGTGGGAGATTTTCACGTGTTTTTTTTTTTAAGTCTATTTGTCCTGGGGGATGGCTCAGCTGGTGTGTCTGTCTGAGGGAGGACTGTCTGGGAGTGTGTGCAGATGCATATCTTCCCCTTTCATAACACCATATGTGGCTGTGTGCATTTATTATTGGTAAAAAGTACATGTCATTTTGTACATTTGTTTTAGATCATCTACAAGATAACTTCAGGATTATGTTATTGCTTCAAGCTGTTTCTTTGAATAACTATTGTTAGGGAAAGTAAAAAACACAAAATTAATGGTTAACTGCATAAATACCTTCATTTTCAAGGCTGTGATTGATACTGTTCAGGCCAGATTATTTAAAATATTGGGAAGAGCTGCCAGTTTTTTTCCTTTCCATATTTAAAAAGAATAATTCATCTCAGATATTTACCAGGAAGCTTTTTTCTCCCTTGTAAAGTGGCTTATCCATTTGAGAGATGAGTTTCTTTCTGTATGGACTTGATTTCCTCCTTTGAGGCTGGTTACCTGAGATCAAGTTGCTAATGGTTTTCTATTTGTTTTAGTTGCTGTTAATAAAATGGTTATCTTTAATCTGAAACATTTGGACAGGTTTAAGTTCTCATTCATTTAACAAATGCATATTGAATGTCTACTATATGTCAGATTACTATGTTAGATATTACTTAAAATGAAATAAACTTTAGCCAGTTATATTTGAAGTTTTTTTCCTCTCTAAATACTCATATTAATAGCAGGATCTTTAAAATGTCTGATTTCCCTAATATTTTGTTTATAGTTTTCATTGACCGAGTTTTCTGTAATTTTGTTTGAATAATCTTGGTCAGTTAGCTGTCACAGTGATCCCCCCCCCCCATACATATGTATGCATCACATTGGAAAAAAGAAAGGCTATATTTTTCTCTTGTTTCTCTTCTTCCTCATCATGACCTGTATTCAACAATGGCAATTTTATGCCTTTTAATAGAATTCTTTGCTAAACAAATAACCATGGTGATTAGCATAATGCAAAGCATCATGATTGTATTCATGTGGACCTGTGATGGATGGTACCTTGCTAAATGAAGCCTGCCATGCACCAGAAGAATGGGTTGTCCTGTGGACTTGTTCTTTCAAACCAATGGCTCAGAGAAATAAGTTTTAGTTTCCATATCATGTAATTTAATAAAAACAATAGCTTATGTATGGACTTTCGACTAACCTTCCTGAACACAATCCTATATTAATTGGCTTTTTATAATTCTTGATTTCAGATGAGAGAACAGTTTAGACTGTGTGTGTATTTGAGCTTCAGCATAACTTGAAAATTAGCCTTTTGAAAGGAGAAATTAAATTGCCCCAGGCAGTTTTGCTCTGAACCATTTTTCCCAGGAGCCCTGCATGCCATTCCCAATTAATCCACTGGCACTGGTAGATAAGCCTTCAGTGTTGGGAGCTCTTTGGGGAAATCCCAGTGTGCGCACCTCCAAGGGTTAAAGAAAACCAAATCACGTGCGAGCAATATGTAATGTGTGACTTGCAGATGGGGCTCGTGGCTCTGTGCCAAGGTTCATCTATGAATCTTTTATTGATATCCTTTGGCTTAATTTGGAATACTTAGCACTGTTAGTGCTATCAAATTATCTTTAAAATCTATAGTATTTTATTTAGTATTTAGAGTACATTTAGCTCACAATGAAGTTTAGGGTAAACTCTTTTAGAGTTTTTGTAATTGTTTTGGTTTAAAATGTGAGAGACTCTGAAATTTATTCAGCACTTGAAAATCTTGGTTAGCTTTTCTAATGCTTATAAAAATCCTTGTATTTTTACTTGCTTTTGATTATGATCTTCGACAGTATCTAAAATTGTGGTCTTTGAGATATGTGTTGACATTGCATCATTTACGTCCAAGTTATTCCTTCTGGCACTCACATGTTCAGTGTCTTTCTGTACCTCCCAAAGGCAGACTCTTGGGCTCTTGTAAGAACTACAGGGAAGATACCTGAAATATGGAACATGGGATATTATCTGTCCATTGTCACTCTGCCTTTGCAGTGGAGAAGTCTGTGACATGATGGACTGGGAAGGTTAGAGAAAATGTCACTTCACCTCGCTGTTGCTTTTTCTTAACAACTGATCTTACACAGTGAAGTGGCAGATGTCTGCCAATTAATTACCAGAAGACTCTTAGAAGGGAGTGTTTTTAAATCTACACAGTGCTCCTCACCTGAGAGGCCTTTGAAAACCCTTCTTCCCTCAGTCCCTTGTAGAAACAAAGGACTGGTGCTACTCTTGACTTGTCCGGGATCTCACAATTAGTTAACAAAAAGAAGGTTTCTTTTCTTTTTACTAAAAACATTCAACATTGGCAGTCAGCATTTATGTGTGCTTATTTTAATATAAAAAAACTTTCCAGAACTACCCTAACATGAGAAAGAGAAATAGGTATACTGCCACCATTGTATATAGTAGCGCTATGCCATCGGAATACAGTGGGAGCCTCCTGTGTAATTTTAAATTTTCTAGGAGGCACATGACAAAGAGTAAAGTAAAATTGATGATTTTAATAATATATTTTATTAAACCCAATATATTGAAAATATTTTTATCGTGTTATTAACGTAAAATTACTAATGGGCTAGTTTACATTATTTTTTTCATATTGGCTTCAGCATATTTTATATTTTAGGCACAACTCAATTTGGATGATTTCTTTCAAAGTGTTCAGTATTCCATTGTGGCTAGTCTTTATAAAATGCTATATTGCCTGCATTTTTCATATTTCTTTTCTGTCCCCACACATATGTATTATCATATGGTTGCAATTTTAAATTACACTCTATGTTTTTTTAAGTAATGGAAACATTTTCTTGTTTTCACATATTCATAATTTTTATGCCTGCTATACATTTAGTTCATCAGAGTTTTTACTATAGTAAACATCTTGGAGCTTTTGGTTTTTGTTCGGTTATTTCCTTGAGAAAAATTTGCTGGAGTGATCAGGGGTATGAACATGCTGCCATGTTGCTTGCCAGAGGGTTGTTTTGGTTTACAGGACTGTCGGGGTGGTTAGACGCCGAGCGAATCACCCTCGACCTCCTTCCATATCAATATCAGCTCCTATTTACTGTCTATTTCAGTTATTTTTTCCATTGTAATAGGAATGTGCCACATTTCAGGAAATTTGGGGAGGCAGAAAGCTATGTTTCTCCTTTTAATCTTTTCAGAGAACGACTATAGTTTTTTTTCCCCACGACATCTCTCACACAAGAAATCTCCCCATGTCTTGTCTTCAGACAAATAATAAGAGTAGAAAGGTGATATCACAAGGGTAAATTCACAACATTTTCTCTTCATCTCATGCTTAAATAAGTTGGAGCTTGGTTTTACGTGTATTACATATCTCAGATCTCCCTTTGATGAGAGTTGTCAAAATTCTGCTTGGTAAAAATTGTAGGGGAAATTTTCAAGTTAGTTGTAGATATAGTGATTCTCTTTTTATGTGTGGAAATAATATACATGCTAATAAAACAGAATGTTATTTTTATTAACAATCTGTTTCTTTCAATCACTGGAATATAGAATAAAAATACATAATAGGAAATATTGATATAAGTACGCTGACTCAATATACAATATCAGTATTCTGCAGTATTTCTTATATGGTGACTTCTAAGATTTGGCACTGTTAAAAACATTTAGCACTGCAGAGAATTTGGAATGATGTATGCTATGGTTATTAAGAAATGAATTTTCATGTTTTTCCCAATCATTAATAATGACTATCTCTCAATATAATCCTGTAATATGAAGTGTTCCAATGACAGACTTGTCATGATGCTTTATTATTCTTACTTAAGTAGTGTATAATGAATGCTAATATGGAGAAGTTAATTGCTGCTATTTTTAATTTATCCAGGAGAGATCCTGAATATAAAGTGTATGGTAATCTTTGATTTTTTTTATCTCCTGAAACCAGCAGATTAAAGCACAGGTAAAGAGTAATAGCTGGCATCAGGGCGACTTCAATTTTGTACGTCAGAACAGGCTGACTATCAGCTCAGCAAGAGTGAATGATTCTGGAGTGTTCATGTGTTACGCCAATAATACTTTTGGATCAGCAAATGTCACAACAACCTTAGAAGTAGTAGGTGAGTATCTCTATGGGAATGTATAAATTACTGGCAGTAGTGAAAGGAGAAATTACTGATTTCCTTTTTATGTAAATGAATGTTGAAAAAATTCTTAGAAATTCTTATCATTACTGAGTGAGTGAATGAATGACGAATGAATGAAAATGATCATTGTAGCCTCTTCCAACTAGAGAACAAAAGCAAATTCTGTTTAGTAGAGGGAAGTGGAAAGCTGCAACTGAAGTTGTTCAAATCTTTCATTCTCTGTGCTACCCACCCCTACTCTCCAACACAAATAAAGTATAAATTGAGCTTTTCCAAAAATTCTCATCCTTGCTGAATGACTTGAATCTGGAAATGGGTGTAGAATTTCTCTGTTGAGGAATGAAAATGCTTAAAACAAAGTTATTTCTCAGAATCTTTTGGCGGGTCTCCTTAGCCTTTGGTTTATTGTCCTGTCACTCATGGCTCTAGTTCATTTGTAGCAGGAAGGGATGAATTGGGCTTCTCCTTCGCACCCCACCTCACCCTATTCTCCATCCTTAGAGGCTGTTGCATGAACCCTCAGAATGGAGTCACAGGGACATGGGTCACTGGTTCTACAGAGCATAAACTGGAACATGATAACCTGTGCCTCTAACCCCATCATATCTGATGCACACATTGGTTTAGCCTTTTCTTCCCTACTCTAGAAATCTCACTAAATATGTATTTTTCAAGCATCTATTTAAAGAGAACAGAGTGCAGTGAAGTATTTGATGTTTTGATTTATGGAAAATAATAATGATTGTAAAATTACCTCATTTACACATTTTTTGTCTTTTGAGTATTGTTCGAATTTAATCTATTTTCTTGTCTTTTTAATGCAACCTTTTCTTTAGTGCTTGACTTTGATGAAGTACTGGTAGGGTGGATAAATTCTTCATCCAGCAATAATAAAATGATGCCATATCTGTTTTCATTTTTCTCCTTTCTCCCCGTATTTCTTCAATAACTTATGTAGCAATGGTAGTGATCTGTAATTTGTCCCACGATGATCTCATATAATTTTGGTATTTCTGCCCATGTTGTAATTGAAAGAGTCTCTCCAGACTGAACATGGAAAAGACACTTGGGTTGCAATTATATAGAGTCAGCGCAGAGAAAGAGTACTACTCTGTCCCTAAGTGTGATTGTGAACCATTTATTAATTTGAATAGAAGGCTATGCTTTTAAAATATTAAACCCAGTAAGTGCTAATTTGCTAAGTTGATTAGGGAGCATGTTGATATATCAGCTTCAGCCCCAGAAAGCAATTAGTAAGGATGTTTTGAGCATATTGTTGTATGTAATCAGATTTTTAAAAATCCATTCATCAATTTCCAAGAATATAACTGTATAACTGGAAAGACCTGTGGCTGAGAAATCTGAATCTGGTTTTGTGTTGTTTCAGGATTGGGTTCGGGTGGGACAAGACCAGGAAGAGAAAGAGAAAAGTAATTTCCCCAGGGGCTGGAGTAGAATAGGATTTGGAATACAGCGTGGAGTGGTAGAGAGAACAGGGCTATGTGGTGGTCCAAATTTGGTTTTGAGTTGGGGCTCTGCCACTTAACTTTCTAACATACTCTACTTTCTCTCTGCCTGCACTGTCTCTTCTGAGAAACACAGTTATAAGTCCCAAGTTGTGGGAAGGAGAAAAGGCAGTAGATTTTATAGAAGTACCTGGCACAGTGTTTGCTCTTAATTAAATATTAATGCATTATCAGTTTCTTAATGCAGATGTACTTGGAAAAAAAGCATACTTTTATGTTATAACAACCCAGGTGGAGTTCTTTGATTCTAATAATTCTTACACTTCATGAATTTCCAGCTCTATTCCAAAATAGGACATAAAACTATATCGAGCAAAACAGACTATAGAAAAACTTGGAGGGGATTTCAAGACAAATATTTTATACATGATGATTGTGAGAGATACTTTTGTGCAATATTGTCTATAAAATTTGAATATTTTTTCCATTGTGTGATTTGAATTTATAATCTTGAAAACCTGAGAGTGTAGTGTAGCAATCAGAGGAAACATTTATTCCTTCAAAATTAACCTAAATTAGCTGAAAGAATGGCAGAGGATATCATTCATGATTCAGGAATTGGAAAAAGGTGGTGATTTGTATAGCCATCATTCGGATGATTTTCCATTGTCACCTGAAAAATCCTTTTTCAATTGGTACATAGAATAGTTGGACTGTATTTTTTATTCTGAATCTGTAGAAACTAAAGGGTACTAGATACTATTTTGGCCATGTCATGTGGGACTTCAAAACATTTAACTAAATAGCACCAAAAATGATAAAATTCCATAATTAGTTTTTGAAAACAAACAGAAAATGAAAAATTCTTTCATAATTCTACTGACTTGATATAACCATTAAGATCTGTTATATTTTTGTATGCAACAGCATTTTATTTATACATATAACTGATTCTATCTCCCTCTCTTGTTTTCTTTCTTCCTTTCTCTCTCTCTTCTCAATGAAAGTAGGTACCCTAGGGCATCGGTTCTCAAGCTTCTGGCCCTTTAAACAGTTCCTCATGTTGTGACCCCCAACCATAAAATTTTTTTCATTGCTATTTCATAACTGTAATGTTGCTACTGTTATGAATCGTAATGTAAATATCTGATATGCAGGATGGTCTTAGGTGACCCCTGTGAAAGGGTCATTAGACAGCCAAAGGGATCTCGACCCACAGGTTGAGAGCAGCTGCTCTAGGGTATGCTATAGTAAGAGGAGGTCAGTCGGAGCTTCTTATGGACCTGTATTCAAATCCGGGCTCTCCCACTGGATAGCTAGCCATATGGCTTTCCAGAACTTGGTGTTTTGTTTTGTTTTTTTTCCATTTATAAATTAGAGGTTAAAAGCTTTCTCTTTCAGCATTGTTAAGATTAGATATTTGTTACAATTATTAAAATATATACTAAAGTACTTAGGGCAGTCTTGGCACACAGTAAATATTCCATAAATGGTAGCTGTAAAAATAATATTGGAAATTATTTTATTGTGTTATTTTTCAAGCTCTTCTAATATTACTATTACATAATTCTATCTAAGGGCTATTTTATTTATTTAGCCAGTTTCTATTTTTAAAATTATTATAACTAATGTAAATGGCACTTCTTTTGTATGTAGCCATTCATCTCACTGAGGTCTCAAATGGAAACTGCAGGGTTAAATTGAAGAATAATTTTTTTAAAAATCTACATTGCTAAGTGCTTTCTAAGAGTTGTGTCAGTTCACAGTGTGTCATCCAGTCTGTCACTTTTCTCACACTTGCAAAATTATTTATTTCAAATTAGTTTTGCTGTTTTTCTTTCCATAGGATGGATATACTTTATTTTTTGAAGGAGCTTTATTGCAGTTTTGCTATTTGTAATAAGGGAAAGTGATTCCTTATTGTAACTACTAGTTTAATGAATGTTTTTCCTTCTATATTTTTATGTTCTCTTTTTTCTATAACCCTTAATTCGTTTTACCATATAGACATTTAAAAATGTTTATGTATTCAGATTTGTCGTTTATGATTTTTTTCCCTTTTGTTGCTTCTAAAAAACCGAGAAAACTGCCCTACCACACCCTGTAGATGTTTGATAGGAGTCAGTTGTGTTGTTTACTAGTTAAAAACATGGTTTGTTAAAATGCTGTCCTTTGCTCATCTGTAATATGTGATCGATGAGATGGCCAGAGTTTATTTTTCAAATGCAGCATTTTTTTATTGAGCATTGAGGCTGTCTGTGCTTTCTTGATTTATGTCACCGTCTTATCAAATAAACACTTATATTGAGTCTGGGTATAGGCTATTTAGTCCTACAAATACTTTTTAACCTAATAAGCATCAAGACTAGTACTAGAAGATTTATAAGGTGGCGATAGGTCTTGAAATAAGAGAATCGCTGAAGAGTGGAGATGGGTGAATAAACATTTCACGCGAGCGTCCTTTCTTCCTTCATGACAGTGATTCTACAAGAGCAAAGTAAATGTCAAATGGCCAGTTTAAATCCTCTGACCTGTTATTGCCAGTTCATGTTGGAAATCAGTCAGTTAAGTATTTTGTTGGTTAGTTGTAGATAACAGTTACCTTCTGTTTTATTTCATTACGATTAGATAAAGGATTCATTCATATCATCCCTCTGGCGAATACTACAATATTTGTAAACGATGGAGAAAACGTAGATCTGACTGTTGAATACGAGGCATACCCGAAACCTGAACACCAACAGTGGATATATATGAACAAAACCTTCACTGATAAATGGGAAAATTATCCAAAGTCTGAGAATGAAAGTAATATCAGGTGAGAAAAGGGCCTTGCTCTGGGGATTTCCCATTTTCCCTCTTCCACTGGCTTACCAGATCCCATTTCTGTGACCCAGGAATGTATGAGGGTATCTGGCAAAGAAGGAACTTCGGGGGTGCTTCCTGAAGTCTCCATCCCAACATTTCATTTCACCCTATGTTTAGAGCCCAGGAAGAAAGCCTGTGCCTCAGTTTTCTCATTTGTAAAACAGGTTGTTCTTCCCCAGAGTTCTGAGGGTGCTTCAAAGCAGTGACTTCCATGTACAGGACCCACTCCAGAGAAAGGGCAAAGTTAGCACCTTTAATCATTTCTTTTTTAACTGTAAGAAACTAAGAATCATCGAGTAGCCCTGGGCTGGGCAGTGAACCTGAGCTCTTTTACATCATATCTCTCGTTTGATCCTCAAAACAATTATAACAAAAATAGCAGCAGTAACAACGTTTTATGTAAGCTGCGTGCGCCTTTTTCTATCTTATGCTGTTCTAAGTACCTTTCATATGTTAACTCAATAATTTTAGTCTTCACAAACCTGTGAGTAGGCACTCTATTTCCCTCATTTCTAGAGAAGAAGAAACTGGGTTAAGTAATTTGACTCAGATTAAAGGGCCGGTAAGAGGTAAGTGCCTAGATAGAGTGTGTGTATTCATCCAGAGTTTGTGTATGTATCCAGTCGGGAGCTGTAGGCTGTTGCAAGAATGTGGGTGAGACAGAATGCTGTCCTGGCCCAAGGCGTAAGGGTTGGAGGGACGAGGATGGGTTTGGGAGGTGTTCAGGCTACTTCCTTACCAACAATGAGAGGATAGGAGAGAGAGGACGGAGCTCAAGAAGCCCCTCGGATCCGTTAGCCAGGTTGGAGGGCGAGAGGCAATCTCAGTCAAGGAGGTGAGGGGCTAAGGGCTTGGGGTTTCTTGAATTTGCAGTTGACCGTGGCATCTCCAGAAGTGATGTTCAGGTGGGAAGTATCTAGGTCAGGTTCCCTAGAAGCAGAGCCTGGGGCAGGGGTTCTCAAGCAAAGGCTTCATTAAGGAGACAGAGACCCACCAGGGAGCGGGGGAGAGGGTGGGAGGGGAAAGGAGGAAAGAGAGAATGTGGGCGAGGTGAAGCTGAGGCACAGTCTGACCCCAGGGACCCCCCTAACCCTGGGCTTCTGTCCGTGGCCAGTCACTCATAGGCTGTATACATGGAAGGCAGTCAATTTTCAAGGGCATCTAAGTGCCCAAGGGCGAGTCGGGGGAGAAGGTTGCAGGTGTGTGAGTCATACCTGCACCTGAGCAGGGGAGATCGTGGCATAAAAATACTCTGTAGAGGACGCATAGGCCAGAGAAGTCTGGACTAGAGGAAAAGGTGAGCAAACAGCAAGCAGTTCAGTGCAAGAGTGGATTGCCCAGGGAGCATGTGCGGTGAGAGGAGTCTGAACACACCACTGCTTGCATCCAGGTGGTTGTGTGGGTCCAGGGCTGCCAGGGCACCCCGTCTACACTGGAGCCCATGTCAGGGACTCCCCCAACTGTCCTATGTGCCCAGTCGACACAGCCATATCTGGCGGCCCTGCAGTAAAACAGAAGCTTGAATAACATATGCAAAGGACACTCAGAAGAAGTGGGGGTAGGAGGAACACCGGGAGGTTGTGGTGTTGCAAGAAGGAAGGTGAGGGCAACCGCACTGACCTTGCCTCAAGGGCCCTGCAGCGTCTGCATGGAGACTGCCTGCCCGTCTGGGGCTTATCCAGGCCAGTCTCCCTAAAGCAAAGCAGGGCAGGCTGTTTAGGACATGGGTGAGAAGGTGGCCGTGAGGACAGCTCAGAGGCGGGAGAGGCTGCTGTGCCTGTGCAATTGCCTTTATGCTGAGAAAGCCTCTGTATTCTCACACAGCAGGCGCTTGTCCCAAATTAAATGTGTGTGTGTGTGTGTGTGTGTGTTTGTACTTATTAATGTGGATCTTGTTAATACTGAGCTAAGTGAGCTGTTTCTCCCCAGATAGACACTGAAGAGACATGCACTCAGGGCGGCAGCCCACAGTGACTGACTGACTGTCCTCTCTCGGTAGATATGTCAGTGAACTTCACCTCACCAGATTGAAAGGGACCGAAGGAGGCACCTACACGTTTCTAGTGTCCAATTCTGATGTCAATTCTTCGGTGACATTTAATGTTTACGTGAACAGTGAGTAAAGCTAATAGCTCCTTATCTTTTTTTATTTTTATTGTTCAAGTTGAGGCTCGTGTTTATAACAGCTGCAGCACCGAACTCCTTGTGTACTGTGTAAATAATGTTTCATGATAATTTTGACCTTAACAAAGACCCTGTGGTTTAGTGGTTGGGCGAAGGTTGGGTGAATGTGTACGAAAAACCAATTCCTTGTCCTACATTTCACTGACCCCCGGGACCCTGTTGCTCAAATTCTGGGTGCTGCCTTTGAAGTGAGCAGGGGAGCCAAAGAAGTTAAAAATAACAGTTCTTTGGCCCTAGCCAGTTTTGCTCAGTGGTTAGAGCATCGGCCCACAGACTGAAGGGTCTTGGCTTCAGTTCTTGTCAAGGGCACGTACCTTGGTTGCAGGCTCCATCCCAGCCCCAGGTCAGGGTGAATGCACAAGACAACCAATCAATCCGTGTGTCTCTCACATCATTGTTTCTCTGCCTTTCCCACTCCCTTCCACTCTCTAAAAATATTATTAATAATAACAACAACAGTTCTTTTGAGGGGACACTGTTGATTGTTAAAATGAGGATTCAGAGGTTGAATAGGAGCTGGACTGACATGCTTTCTCTGTTATGATGCTTTCTTGTTTGGGGTTGTGACATTTTTTGTGTGGAGATTGTTGTGTTGAGATTGTCTTCCACTAAGAGGATGCAATATTGATCCAGCCCAATGGGTCCCCACCGAGACGCAGGTGGGTACTGTGGGAGAGGGAGCGTGATGTGGACGCGGGAACCTGAACTCCTGCGTCTTGCCCTGCTGTGGGCTGCACCCCCAGCAGAAGTGCTCTGCACAGAGATTGAGGCCAAGGGAACACATCACCAGCTGTTTTTTTCCAAGTGCAGGGCTTCCTCCTGGCTCTCCTCTGCGGCTTGTCTACAAATCCGGGTACCTGCCACACCACGCCAGCCAGGGCCCAGAGGACGGGAGGCCTGCAAAGGCACGGAATTCTAAGGGAGTGGCCCACAAAATGAGCTGTCCTGGGTTTGGGGGGTGATGAGACCACCTGGAACATTCCCTAGAGAATAGCTTAGTAACTGCTGAGCACTTTGTGTGGTTGGGCTGCAGGATTGGAGCCAGTTCCTTGCCCTCAAGGTGCTGGATAAAGTGTTTTTAATGTCACTTTCTCATTGGTGCTCAGTGGTATGGGGGCTGGGTGGCCTGATCCCTGTACAAATGACAGCAAACAGCTGGTGAGTAATCCTTGGGGCGTTTCTGATGGATACCCTAGAGCAGCGGTTCTCAACCTGTGGGTCTCGACCCCTTTGGCGGTCAAACGACCCTTTCACAGGGGTCGCCTAAGACCATCCTGCATATCAGATACTTACAGTACGATTCATAACAGTAGCAACATTACAGTTACGAAGTAGCAACGAAAATAATTTTATGGTTGGGGGTCACCCCATGAGGAACTGTATTAAAGGGCCAGCAGGTTGAGAACCACTGCTCTAGAGTCTTTTGACTACGCCATTATTTCCAAAATTGTGTTTTTTGAACAGGTTACATGCTTAGCTAAAGAGTCACATCTGTGCACTTAACCACTTTTCTTAGTTATAGGCCTTCTCCGAATCCTTAATATGCTAAGGTTATTAAGCATATGTGTAATGGGTTCTCAGGAGGGGCTGTGGGAGGGAGCTGATATCTCACACTTGTTGGACCACAGAATTTCCTTTTCCAAGGGAATCGTGTTAAGTAATATCTCCATTCTTTGGAACAGTTTTGATTACTATGGTATCTCATTAGCCCACAATTCAAATACTTCTCAATTAATTCAGATGTTAATCAGAGGAGCTGAGTGTAGGGTAGTACACAGGAGCACAATTATCTGCTTTTGAAAAATCTTAATATTCAAGTAACTGAACAGACGATTGCAGGTAAATCAGTATCCTTGCAGTCATAATATGCATACTTTCCACCAAAACTTTATTTTGGATGCTTTAGTGAGTTAATCAACACATCCATCACCTCACATATTTACCTGCTTTGTTTCGTTTTTTTGTGTGTTACATTTTAGTTTGGTGAATACATTTAAGTTCTGTCTTCGCAAATTTCACTTATGCACTTCAGTGTGATCAACTATAGGCACCACGTTATGCATTAGATCCGCAGGCCTTATGCGTCTTAGAACGGAGAGTTTGGATCCTTTTGCCAACCTCTCCCTATTCCCGCACCCCATCCCCTGGCAACCACTTTTCTGCTCTGTTTCTGTGAATTTAACTATTTTTTTTTTTTTTTAAGATGACACATTAAGTCATGCCATGCACTATGTGTCTTTCTCTATATGGCTTATTTCACTTAGCATAATACCTCCAGTTTCATTTATCTTGTCCCAAAAGACAGGATCTTCTACTCTTTTAAGGGTGAATAATATTCCGTTGTGTATATATACCACATTTTCTCGATCCACTTATCCATTGATGGACACAGGTTGTTTCTATACCTTGGGTGTTGTGAATAACTGCAAGATAATGCTTTTGTTTCCTTGATATACCCGTGAGTGGGACTGTGGGTCGTGTTGTTTTTAATTTCTTGAGTAATGTCCATACTGTGTTCCACAGTGGCTGCACCAATGTACATTCTCACCATAGTGTACAAGTATTCCATCTTCTCCATATCCATGCCAGCGTTGATCTCTTATCTTTCCGGTAATAGCCATTTTAACAGGTATGAGGTGATCTCATTGTGATTTTGATCTGGTAGCATTTCCAGATATGTGTTATGAATTTCGGCAAGTGATGTCTAGCTATCTAGATTATAAATAGACCTCTCTCCAATCTTAAAGGTCTATCCTTTAATCACAAATCTTCCAGTCAGCGAGAGGGCTGTGGTACTCGGGCGGTGGTGACAGTCGCACAGGCAGGACAAGTAAGGCATAAAGAGCTTGCACTGTTGGGCTTACACAGAACACGTGAAATGTTCAGCTAGATTGGATACCCAGGTGACTGCTGAACTGCACCAAATTAACTCTCAGAAGTCACTGATTTCACTCCGTTTATGGGCTGTGTTAACAAGGGTTTGAAACAATTTAAGGAAATGCTAAATAATGTTTTATTTCTAAATCACTGCATTATATAATTAGCATGCTGTCTGGTGTGAGTGATTATTCATAGATAGTACAGTATACTCAACTCAAAGTAATAAATCACCCCGAAAGAGACCTCTTGATGAGAAAGTTTCCCTTTGACCACATTTGCAGAATCTGGGCTGCCTTATATGGATTATTGGTCATAGTTCATTTCAGTTATGGGTGGCTAGACTCTCCTCCTTCTGGGGAGAAGCCACTGCAAGCCTAACGCCTTGCAAATAAAGCACATGCCCAGCCTGCCATCTGGCAAAGGTGAGGACAGACCTGTCAAGCTGGCCATGTAGATAGATGGCTCTGGACTGCTTGCCAGCCAGCCATCTGGGTCACCCACCTGGTTGGAGGTCTCAGGGACCTTTTGTTCCCAACCCTTCTGGGTCAGGGACCAAACCAAGGCCCTTCTGCTCAGCGACGTTCGCACCAATGAATTAAGAACTGAGTTTGGTAAAGCAGAGCAGAAACTTTTACTTTTCTGATCAAGGGATGGAGAAGGGTGAGCTCACACTCCGATGGCACCTTCTCCTGGACGGGGAAGGAACCTTCTGTATGTAGAGGCTGTGGTGTGGAGTGATTCACTCCTTCAGGCATGTGTGATCCGCCTTCTGTTGCACTCAGCCCTTGTGCAGACGTTCTTTTGCACACTGTGCCCTGGCCACCTTGGTCTTTGCCCTCATCACCTTGAACTTTGAGCTCCACACTTCAGTCTTTGCGCTCAGCACCTTGATGTTTATGCTCTGCCCCTTTTATCTTGTGGTCAGGAGTCTTTTTCAGTTCCTGTAAGCAGGCATAGCTCGTGACACAGTTTAGGTATTGAGAAACAGTAGGGTCTTTTGGATGATAGCCTGGTGACACCTTTCCCAGGTTAAAATGATAAAGGTGGCTTTCCCTTTAAGGACTACTCGGTTTTGAGGCTTTGCGGGGGGGGGGGGGGGGGGGGGGG
>PVJC01001890.1:0-86238 GCA_004026665.1 Murina feae
CCTTGCTTTCCCACTTCCTGGTGCCCTGGTGCCCTGGTGCCACTTCCAACTGCCAGCATAGGCAGGCAGTTGCAACAGAACCCTTTGGTTTGCTCTAGTTCTGTGGCTGTTGGCCTCCATCTTGGCTGGGTTAATTTGCATACAGCCACTCTGATTGGCTGTTGGCCTCCATCTTGGCTGGGTTAATTTGCATATAGCCACTCTGATTGGCTGGTGGTAACGGTCACATTTGCATGTTTCTCTTTTATTATAGAAGATTATAGTATAATATTATATATAGTATAATATATATATATTATATATATAGTGTATATATATGCTGAGAAAGTAAATCTGAAAAGTAGATTTCCACACACACACACACACACACATATATATATTCTATCTAATAAAAGAATAATATGCAAATTGACCATCACAAGATGGCTGCCCCTATGTGGTCAAAGATGGCTTCAACCATGTGGTCAAAGATGGCTGCCACAAGATGGCCAGCAAGGGAGGGCAATTGTGAGGGACTTAGGCCTGCAGGGGAGGGCAGTTGTGGGGGACCCAGGCCTGCAGGGGAGGGCAGTTGGAGGGGGGACCCAGGCCTGCAGGGGAGGACAGTTGGGGGGGACAATCCTGGCAAGAGGAGGGGCAATCAGGCTGGCACAGGAGCAGTTAGACATTGGTCAGGCTGGCAGGGGAATGGTTAAAGGCAATCGGCAGGTGAGATGTTGGGAGCCAGCAGTCCTGTATTGTGAAAGGGATGTCCAACTGCCCATTTAGGCCCAATCCCACCGGTCCTAAATGGGCAGTCGGACATCCCTCAAGGGGTCCCAGATTGGAAAGCGTGCAGGTTGGGCTGAGGGACACCACCCCCACCCCCCACTCCCACTCTGTGCACAAATTTCGTGCACTGGGCCTCTAGTGTGTGCGTGTGTGTGTGTGTGTTCTCCCTGCAGTAAAATCAGTTTCTGTCTGCCCCCCCACCCTCTTTCCTTTAAATTTTAAAGCAGTTCTTTGGCACTGTCTCCTCTCTTCAGACTGTGTCAGCCTTTGTGAAATTTAGGTTTCAAGAGTGTCTGCTCTGGTTCCAGCAGGATTTTGAGGACTTTTAAATTTTTGAGCCAGTCCCTTTAAGCAATGTGCTACCCTTTCAATAATTAAAGGAAAAAACCCAAAGCTACTAACAATCTGTCCTTCCTCTTATTTTTTTATTTTTTCACACTGGTTCCAGCATTTTTGGTTAACACCATGGCTGAATAAATTGGAAAACAAAATCTCTATGGGCGATCAGGCAAAACTTATTAATCATAGAACCCTAACAGACAGCATAGCCTTAATACAAATATTTGTGCTTCTATCACTGGCATTCAGCTGATCACGGCCAAGTAGTGACAGATTTTAAAGACAATCACATTAAGTATTAATCAGGCTTGAAAGATGCAGCCACACAGCAGAATACTAACCAGCAGGCATTTCCAGCCTGCTTTCTGCACTGACAGCATCCTATGCCAGTGTGTTATTGAAATGTTCTTTTTCTTCATAAAATAGCACTTTTAGCATGCCTAAAAATCTAAAATGGCCATTGGCTGGTGGGTGACTTTAAGTGACACAGCTCCTATATACCCTGGGCTCCATGCTTCCCTGACCATGTTCACCTCCCTTATTATAGCTCCTCTCTTGCTGCTGGAATGTGAGCAAGTGCTAGACATTTGGTTTGGCAAGTAGTGAGAATGTTTGGATGTTAGAAAAGTGAATTGGTCCATGAAGAAGGTCTCCTGGAATCAGAGGCACTCAGGCTTGGGCTGGAAGGAAGGGAGAGAAGACTGCAAGCAAGGGACCCGAGGGCTGGTGGGAACACGGAGTTGGCCATATCTTCCTGGCTTGGGTTGAGAATAGCAGGAAATAACATGCGCTAAGTCAAGTGCATTGGCAAAGACAAGAAATTAAGATAGAAATTCATACTTTTTTAATGAAAACTTTTATTTGCCTGAGGAGGCTCCTTGAAGAGAGAAAGTATCTGGGAGGGTAAGAGTTACCAGTCTATCCACTCTGGGAAATAGGTCTCAGAGAGAAGAGAATGGGTGGGGACTTAGACTACTCAGATAGGCAAATTAGGGTGGTGGTCCAGTATGGCTCAGAGGATGCAGACAGGAGGAATCAGAGCTTCAGTCCCAACACAGGTCCTCCTTAAGTTGCTCAGTCCTGGCCCACAGCAGAGGGACCCTGGAGGCTCGGGAGCTGCTCAGAGTTCCAGGTTATTAATGTTGAAGAAAAAATAGACAGTTACCAGGAAGAGAAGTGAGCTGGCAGTTCAGTCAGGGCTTCATGGACTGTGCCTGGCTGGGAGTCAGCTTTTTAACTTTGTGGTTTCAGAAACTTGAGTTTTTCTGCTTGTTCTGAGAAGGCCAAGCTAAGGGAAGTGACTCACATGACCAAACTCATGTGAGCTTGATGTATATAATGGAAAACCCAACTATTTATTTAAAAATCTATATCCTATCTAATAAAAGAGTAATATGCAAATTAACTGTCACTCCAGGACAAAAATGGCGGCACCCATAGCAGTGGGGCAGAATGCTGGCGGCATTACCCTGGCAACGGGAGCCCAGCAGGCAATCAGACCACAGGCAGTACCCAGCAGAATCTGCTGGAAGGTTGCCATGATGACCCCCGAGCAGACAAGCGAGGGCCGCAAGTGGCACCCAGCAGGCTCTGCTGGGTGCTGGCTGTGGAGGAGGGGCCGCAAGCCATCAGAGACCCCACAGGTGGTGGCCAGCCAGACCTGGCTGGGCGGTGGCTTTGGAGGAGGGAGCGTGAGCCATCATGGACCCCTCAGGCAGCGGCCAGCAGGCCCGGCTGGGTGGTCACCATGATGACCCCTGAGCAGATAAGTAGGGGCTGCAGGCAGCACACAGCAGGACCTGCTGGGCAGTGGTGGTGGCGAAGGGGGAGCAAGCAATGGGCACCTGCAGGTAGACATCCAGCAGGGCCTGCTGGGTAGTGGCTGCATCCACCGGAGAGCAGGCAAGTGGGGCGACCAGGGAGCAGGCAATCGCCTCACAGGCAGCACCCAGCAGGGCCTGCTTGCCCATCCCCGTGGTGTGGAGCAGACAGGCCCAGCAAAGAGCAGAGAAGCATGTGGAGTGGGCCCAAGCCATCAGTAGCACATCTCCTGAGGGCTCCTGAATTGGAGAGAGTGCAGGTCAGGCTGAGGGACCTTCCCACCTCCCCTCCCCCTCTCCCACCTACCCATGTACGAATTTTGTGCCCTGGGCACCTAGTATATATATAAAAGCTCAGTGACCTTTATGGCAGAACAGGCAGAATGACTGGAACAACCAGTTACTATGATACACAGGCCACAGGGGCTGCCACCAGCATCACTGCTGAGCCCCAGGGCCCCAGAGCCAGTTGCACAGCCGCTGCCAAGGCACCGGTAAAGAAGAACGTGGCCAGCGTGAGTGTGCAGCGTAAGGTGAAGGCTCTGTGGGACAAATTCAATCAACTGGACACTGAGATGATCATCACCAAGGCTGGCAGGTCAGGACACCCCTCTTCCCACTGTGACCCTCCCCATGTGGTGCCAGCCTTAGGCAGCAGGCTTTGGCCTGATACACATGAGCAAGATGGAGAAGCAGGGTGGGGAGTGTGGCCTGGCCACCTGTGGGTCCCTCTCCATGTGGGCCAGCTTCTTTGCTCTCCAAGTCCCTGCTCTAGTGGCACTGGGTACTGCTCAGGAGGCCAGGAAGGCAGTGGAGAGAAACCCTGTGGACCTGCCACCTGGCCAGCAGCCCAGGACCCAGCACCACCAGAAACAGACCAGCTCAGAGCACAGTGAGCTTAGGGGAAGGCAACTGCCAGTGAGGGGCTTTGCCACCAGCCGGCTCCCAGTGGATCCCATCTGAAAGGAAACTTTGTCTTTGGTTCCTTAGTTCAGTCCATGCCGGCTAAAGAGGAGCAGCTGGGTACATTTTAGGGGAGAAGTAAGACTCTAAAACAGTGCGTTCTGTTTCATGGTGATTGCTATCCCATTATCTTAGGCCTAAATTCCAGTTGATTGTGGAGCCTGGCTCTGCCACTGAGGCCCATGTCTTCCAATTGGCCTGTATTTGTCGTAAGGGCCCAAAGAGAAGAAGGGGAACAAATTTTTCCATGCAAAAGATTTGACCAACAGGCAAAAGCCAGTGCCATGCTGTGTCTAATGTCTACACAGAGATACCAGCTCTGAGTCCACCTAGCCAAAGGGAGCTCAGGGCCTGTTTGCAGAGCCTTCTGGTGGTGTCTGTTTCCTTGTGGAGGCCGTCCTACGTGGGAAGCCTGGGGCGCATGCTCAGCTCTAGCTCAGTGGGTCTTCTCCAGGCCCCTCTCCTGGCCAGCCCGATCAGCCTGATCCCAGAGGGCCAGCCGGACCCCACCCATGCATGAATTCGTGTACTAGACCTCCAGTGAGGATATAAAATAAAATGAGGATATATAATTATTGAAATGGGGTAGGGGTGACTGTATTTGTGTCTGTGTAAATATTGAATTGGCTGACTCTGTCCTTTTCTCTTTAAAGACAAATTCATGTTATAATTTTAAAAATTGCTTGTTAAGTTCTAGCCCATGAAAAGGATGCATTATCCTCTGGACATTGCTGAAAGCATGTCAGCAAATTCCTGTTTGGCCTCTAACTGTCTAGACTCCTTGAAGACTTTCTTTCCTTCTGTTTTTATACAACTTGCTGTGTGCTTAATTAGATTTCAAGTAATTTCTTGGCAATTAAAACTTTTCCAGTTAGGATGTGTTTTTTTTTTAGTGGGTGAGATCCCAGGTAGAAAAAAAACCCAAAAGATAATTATCTCTTGGTAACTCTTTGCCACGCTATCATTTATTAAAGCTCCCAACATCCCTTTCTGTCTTAATTAAGGGGAAAAAATAATAAAGTCATAGAATATTAAAAGCTGGAAGAGGCCTTTGAAATAATTTAATCCAGCTTCTTGGGTTGGTACAATGATCTGCTCTTTTGGACATTTGAAGTGACTTTTCACCCATAAATCTCCATCTTTTCCTTATTCTTTCATCTGAGGAGGTGTTCTATTAAGACCAGCTATTTCCCCTGCTGTATGCTTGATCCCATTTCCTTTATCATGACTATATAATTTATTGTCCAAATGTGGACACTACTAAGAGTTTTTACTCTTAGTAAAAGGCATTAATAACGAAGCCAGACTGTCCTGGAAAAACATGGATCACTATTTCTGCTGTCACCTCCAAATCTTTAAGCTTTGAGTCTTCAAATAGCTTTTTTGTTTCAGGCTTTTTCAATCTCTCTTTTTCATCTGCTTAGAAACTAAATCCCTCCTTGACACTTATTCTGGGCTATCTTTGTGGTTATCTTTAGAGGTTTGGGGTATGGTCTGCCCCTTAGGTAAGACTTGTCTCCTGCCTTCAGGAAGATTGGGTGGGGAGGGAATGAAGGCAGAAGCTCTTTCCCTCCATGTTACCCCTAATGCCGAAGTATTCTCTGGTAAAAATGCTGAGTAAGATTCACGGGTAAGAATGCTGAGACACAGAGAAAAATACTTTCACTATAGCAATCTTTGCAGCTGCTTCTGCTTCCTCACCACCCACTCACTCTTGCCTCTTGGCTTCTATCCCTCCTCGAAATTCCTCTGACTTTATTTTTCCTCCCTCTCCTCCTCAGATCTTGACCCTCACAGCCACCCCTCCTTCAAATGCTTGTCTTTGCACGTAGGGTACATTCTCCCTGGAGGACCTGCCCAGTGCACCCTGTGTGGGACTGCAGGGGCCACTGCACTCATCGCACTTATCGCTGTGTGCCCCCAGCGTGTACCAGAGAGCCCAGCCTACAGGGACTGCTCAGTAAGTTCATTGGAATGAGAATGTGGGTCTGTAAGTGGAGCTTAGGGTTCTAGTTCAGCTCTCTCTATGTTATTCTTCCCCAGGAAGGCTGAGTATTGAGTATCATCTCTTTACCTGTAGGAAGAAACAGCAAACACACTTTGAGAGTCATTTCTTCACATAGTAGGAGTCTGATTTTCATCACCTTATTAAATCCCAAACCTAGTGCCTCGTGGGAGATAAAGTGCCTGGGCATCCTGATTTCAGAAATTGATGAAGTCAAGTTACATCTAAACTTTTCACAGTTTTCAAGTTCTGGCCCCTCCTGTCTCTTAAAGATAAAAAGCTGCTCCCGACTTCCCCTCCCCTCTCAACACACACACAAATCCACTGACAATATAATGAGACATCCACTAGGGGATGCCTGATGATTTCTCTGTAGGTGTTGGTGGAAGCTGGTTAGGCCTCAGGAGTGTGGTTAGAGACATCTTTACAAACGATTTGTGAAATGTGTTTCAGGAGTCAACTCAAAATTCATCTATTAAAAAGGCTGGAACCATTTCCTGACCCCTTTTCCTCTTCTGCCAAAAAATCTCCAAAGGTTCAAGAAGAATTGAGTTCATTTCCCCTGAATTGCTCCTTGTTCATTATTTTATGTCAACCTCATCTTGATTTCTCAGTCACAGCCTGACTAGCAATGAGGAAGAAAATATTGATTCTATTTCCTAAGAAGCTGCTTCAAGACTCTCTCAACAGCATTGAACATGCAGTTTTTGGGCAGGGCCAATAGTGCAGAAAATCCTTCAGGCTTCTAGATACTCAGTCGCATAGGCTCTCCTACCTGGTGACCTGAAACAGATGGTGCACATTTTGCCAATGCCTGATAGGTATGGAGTAGGAAGTAACGCCCGAGTTTGTCCCAACCCTTGCCTTGGTTTGAGACAACTCAGATAATTTCTGCTCCAGACTTTCCGAGTGGGTTCAGGTGGAAGGGACTCCGTGGGCTCTGCCTGCACCTGCACCTGCACCTGCATCTGGTGTGGTTCCTTTCTCCTGCAGTCCTGCTCCCCCCAGTGCCTTACCTGTTTCTCCTGGGAGCGTTTCCTACTGAATCACTTGTCTGTGAGTCCTCATCTCAGGCTCTGCTTCTGGAAAGCCTGACTCACAACAATGTTGTCTCATTGAATTCTCATAGCTACTCTGTGAGAATTAAATTTTAAAAAATGTCTTTTTATAATTCTCATGTATAAACAAAGCAAGTGAGATTCCTAGAATTTAAAGGATTTCCTCAGTACCATGCAACTAATAAATAAAGTGCAGAGTTTGGATTTATATTCAGAACCTTTGACTCCAAATCTTGGATCTAATTAATTTATTTATAAGTATCTTGGTTTGGAGAAAGACAGGTTTGCATGACAAAACAAACAAACTCGTTTCTGCCTAAAATGCTATGGCATGCAGCTTGAATGAAATTAAGTTTAATTTTGTATTTCTATCCAGATAAGTTTAATTTTGCAAGCTTCATATGGCTGGGAGCTGTCAACAGGATGTAAAAAGTCTATCTGCACATAGCTCACTGTTCCCCTCCACATGCCCCAAGACCTTGGCAAGCCTCCTTGGTGCCAATCAGTAGCCCCTTGTAATGTAAAAGGCAATGGCAGCTATGGTGTCCCATTGCAGAGTCCCTCATTAAAATCTGTGCTTGGCAGAGCAGCTGGTCCTGGATCATAGATTCCAGCTCGCAGTGGGGAGCTCTGTGGATGGAAACAATGCATATACACAGCTTGTTAATGACGCTGTCAGAAGATGTGGCTCCCTTCCAGGTATTTTAGAGAAGCTTCGGCCATTTGTTATACACAGAGACATTTATTCACTCATACCTAGGCTCTCATTTTCTTTCTTTGTAGGAGTGTTATTAATAAGCAGAATGTTCAAAGTGTTTTTCTAGTTGTCACTATAAAGAGAAGGGTGCTAGTTCAGGTGATGGGGGAATCCCAAGAAGTATAAGACCATCTCCTGCTGTTAAGACAATCCCTGTGATTTTATTATTGTCAGGGGTAATAACAATGATGATGATTATAATACTCATCTATGAACTAATGTTTTATAGTTAATAGAGTATTTTTACCTTTATTAACTCATTCTTCCTATGGTCCTATCCCTGGAGTGGAAACTCGAAGGTTTGCTCATGTTAATTTATCATCAATAAACAGAGAAGCTTTCTCCACTGTTATGGACTTAATCAAGGGTTTCAGTGCTGTGACCTGAAATAGATGAAAGCACTTTTACCCACTGGCAGATTCAGATCTAGCCCCTACTGTGGTCCAGGCCCGGGTTCACTTCTAAAGACATCTATATATATAAAAGGCTAATAAGCTAAGTATCCGACCATCTGATTGGTTGCTGTGACATGCACAGACCACCAGGGGGCAGATACTCAATGCAGGAACTGCTGAACTGCAGTGACTTGGTGGTGGCAGTTCTCAGGTGATGCACCCCGAAACCAGAGAGGAGGGAGCCCGATTCTTTGCAGGGCCATGCCATTCCACCTTTGGCTGTGGGTTATGTTGTTGCTGGGGCACTGTTGGGAATCTGGTTTACTGCACACTTGCGTTTGTGTTCCACACTTTGTATGACAGAAACTTTGCAGAGTGCCCTCTTTCACTCTGGGACCTCTCGGGGGACATTGAAGAGCTGGTTTCACCCTGATCCCCACAGGCCAGGCCAAGGGACCCCACCTGCCGGAGGGACCTCGCTCATTCTGCAGACACCGGGGAGGGACTGCGGGAGATTGGCTCTAGGGCGTGTCTATGTGTCTAGCCCATCTCTCCTAGTCCCGCCCCACCCGCCACTTTTTAATTAATTTCCTTTCAATGTGCACAAATCCCTGTACCAGATCACTAGTATAGATATAAAGTTATAAATATATCTTTATAAAGATCTATATATCTTTAGACATGTGAGTCAGTAAAAGCCAAAACAGCATCTATGGATACCAATTTTCTCAAGGTCTACTTAAATGAACTTCTGATAGAATCATATTTCTGACTTCAGAAATGTTCACCCATACCTAAAACCTCAAAAATGAGGGAGAGAAGATTTTGCTAAATAGATAGATACCTGGTAATGTATGCTAGTAATTTAAAAACACTTGTTGTGGCCTAACTACATTGTAACGATAATAGTAATAATAGTTAAGATTTACCGAGTTTCTATTATGTGCTATAAACTTCACTAAGTACTGTGGATCCAAGAAGTATAGTGTGAGGTCCATGCCCTCAAGCAGTTTATACTCAAGTTGAAAAGACCCACTTAGGATAAGTGGTGGATGCTTGGTATGGAGAAAAGGCCTAGTTGATGGAGAAATTAGTCTGATCTGGTGCAGTCAGAAATGACTTAGAAGATAGGATGATTTAAAGACCATAGAAGATAAGATGATTTAAAGACCATAGAAGATAGGACAATGTAAGTGGAGGATAACATTTAAATAAAGGAAGGGGAATATAAAGAATGCTTTAAGCAGGGGGTAGGAGAGAAACTAGTGTTTAGAGCTTGGAACGCATGACTCACATTTAGAAGACAGTGAGCAGAAGAGTATGACTGGAGTGTAGTGTTGTTGTAAGAGAGGATAGATACATAAGCCTAGGAATCCAGCTGAAGCTTAAATGCAAACCAAGAAGTTAGATCATTGGTGACAGCCACCATGTACTGTATGGTAATTAATATGGTAAATGCAATAATAATGATGATTGGTGCCTACATTTAATGTCTAATATCTACCTGGTCTTGCAATAGATGTTTAATGAGCTCTCACTTAATCACCCTTCAAGTCAATAAGCATTCATTGTCCTCTATAATACTCAAAGCAATCCAATAAGAGAGAAATCCAGAGGTAAAGAAGGTGCTGGTCCAAATGGAATTGGGGCCAAGTTTCAGTTTTTTCCAGTTCTGTCTCTGTGCTGTTCTGATTTTCAGCCTTGTTGTGAGGATCATCAACAGTAACTGGGGCAACATGCTTTCTCCTTCATGTCTAGTTCAGGAGACAGAAAGTCTCCTCCCCCAACAGTTGAATATCAGGACTTCTATTCCGTTTGTTAGGACCTTCTAGGGATATGAGACTACCTGTGGACCAATAGCCAGCAGCAAAATACCACACATGAATTGTCTTAGCATGGAGTGGACTGGGTGATGAGAAGGGTTAAATAGTATAACCTGGGGGCCTTTCTGCCCATAGCTAGCACCCAATAAAAGTTAGTAGTATTTTCTAATAATGAAGAGAGTATTATTTGGGTCACTTACATATACATGCCTGACCATGTGAAACATTCTTTTTCTTTAATGTTTATCTTCACTCCCTACTTTAGTCCATGGGCCCAATCTCACTTCCCATCAGAGTGGCACCCACAAACCAGGAAGGTAGCCTTGGGCTTATTTGTACATGGAAAACAGCTTCATTTTTATTCTTATTTATTTTTAAATTTTATCTTCATTTTCTTTCAGTGTTAAGCAATCCTAAGGTGGTTTTATTATTTTTTAAATGTATTTTTATTCATTTTAGAGAGAGAGGAATAAAGAAGGATAGAGAAATAGAAACATCAATGATGAAAGAAAAACATCCAGTGGCTGCCTTCTGCACATCCCCTACTGGGGACTGAGTCTGCAGTCTGGGCATGTGTCCTGACTGGGAATTGAACCAGTGACCTCTTGGTTCATGAGTCGACTCTCAACCACTAAGCCACCATGGTAGGGCAAGCAGCTTCATTTTAAAGTACAAAGGCAGAAGTTAGGACATATGGACATATGACAGGAAAGGAAAGCTGAGTGGGAGCTGGGAAAAAGGAGGAACTGAGAGTCAGGAACAGAGATACCAAAGTGTTATTGACTTGACTTTTGCTCTGTTACACTCCTGTGCCTTCTCTGCTTTCAGAATGACAAACTGGGAGGAGAGGAGGGGATGGGGATGAGACAGCTCTTATCAGCAATTAGAGGGAAGTTTTAAACAACTCATCCATCCAGGCACACATAGAACCTCATTTCATCTTTATGCCTTTGGCAACTAGCTGGGAAAGACCAGGACTGAGGCTTTCACACCTATTTAGCACCTGGTTAAGCATCACTTGGCACCTGCCAAATGGGTTTCTCCCTTTTAAGGGGAATTTGCACTGATTACTGTACTAATTAAGCAGAAGTCATTGCTACTCACAATCATTAGGCTAAATTGGTTTCTGGGGGAAAGACTCCATAAGCAGCTGCCCAAATGAAATGGATTCAAAGGCACCCCACGCACACAGCTCATGCACTGGCAGTTGCTCACATGCAATCACCCAGCACAAGCTGGGTTCTTATGACCAGGTTCTTGTGAGTGAACCCAGGGATCATTGGCTGTCTCCATCCTAGGTGACATGGGTTGCAGAGTTTTAAAGGTGAGATGCTCACACTTGAGAAAAATTATACTAAGTACCAAACATAAGAGGCAAGTCCTGCATTAAGTAGACATTTCACACATGTTTTGGTCTATAAATTCTCTTTCCTTTTCTTTTCTTTGTATAATGTTTTGGGGGTAGGCAATAGCCTGCCCCAGTGACTTTCTATATTGCCCTGTAGCTTACTTAGAGCATTTTATAGACTCATTTTGTGGTTGGAGTGTAGTAGGTTTTCTGAACTGTGATTCTTAGGGTTTATATGAATTTGGACAATAATTTTGAGAGGTGGGGTGTGTGGTGGGGAGAGTATATAGCGATAGCCTTGATATTCAACACATTGGGAATGCTTGTAGCACATCAGATCCTCATAAGAGACCAAGAACTCCTCAGATAGTAACATCAGGTACTAGGCCTGAAAACAAGCAGTTTGAGTCAAGGCATAAACTACATCTGAAGACTTAGGGTTTATTCATATAAACCCTAAGAATCACATATATATATATATATATATATATATATATATATATATATATATATCATGGCTACTACTGGTTATGAAATGTTGGAAGTCAGACAATGTTGAGCTGGGTGGATATTATGAAAATCACTAGTGACCCGGCACATGAAAATTGCGTGGCCCTTCTCACCCGCTTGCCACCCCACCTTGACACCCTAACCTCTCCACCCAGAGCTTGAGCACACCTGCCCCTGCCCTTGACCCCTCTGGTCTTCTCTGGCTGCTACAAACCCCGCCTCAGCCCCACAAGTCACCTCAGGCTGGTCCCACCTCCTCTGGGCACCTCCCGGCTTCCGTCTCTCTGGAGCAATGTGGTGGCTCTGCCCCATCATGGCACTGGAGGAGAGCATGGAAGCCTCCTCCTGCCTGTCGTGGAGTTTTGAGCACCACTTCCTGGTGGTGCACGCTGTGCTCCTTCCCCTGGCAGGTGGATGGGGGGCATGCTGAGTGTGATCAGTGGGTGGTAAAGGACTAGTGAGGGTGGTGCTATGGGCTCTCACCCATGCCCTCCCCACCACAGGATGGTCCCACCTCCTCCAGGAACCTCCCCACTTCTGCCCCATCTCCGGAGCAATGCGGTGGCTCCACCCCCTCCGTGCACACAGCCTCCTGCTGAATGGTCGTTACCTCGTGAGGGCGTCATGACCATTAGCATATTAGCTCTTTATTATATAGGCTCATGTGGGAAGGATCTGACTTGTATATATTTGGGGACAAAATTTACTACTTTGAGATAGGCTTGAGGCATTGTATTGGCTACTATATATTAGGAAGGGAGATGGAGAGAGATAGAAATATCAATAATGAGAGAGAACCATTGCTCAGCTGCCTCCTGCACATCCCACACTGGGGACTGAGCCCACAACCCAGGCATGTGCCCTGACCGGGAATTGAACCATGACCTCCTGGTTCAAAAGTTAACATTCAACTACTTAGCCATGCTGGTTGGGCTGTCTTGACTATTTCTGAGATTCTAATGTCCATGATGGAGTCTGCATATTTTCTTGATATTGCACATGCCAATGTATTTCTGTACTTAACAGATTTTCCTGAAACCCTGAAGAGAGCTTGTTTCTTTTAGGGGAGGGAGGTGGATAGCTCCGTATTATTTTAAAATTGGGATGATGTTTTCAGCAATTGCATCTTACTTTGTGGAAGGTCAGAGAAAAGAATTCAATATGAAGCCAATGGAAAATTCCAAACATGGGTGCAATGCCATATAGCAAATGCCACTACAATGAAAATCTCCACAGCCCAGTGATTCCCAATGGCCTATTTGTATCAGGCAGTATTCAATGAGGAAAAAGTGTGTTCTAAATAAAAATATAAATAATTCCTTGGAGTTCATTTTAATGGGAAACTATTGTCAAAAATCTTGAGGGAGCGGGGCTAGAAACAGTGACTTGGAGGAAGCTCTTAAAGGTGGTTGTTTGAGAAGTTAGTGGGGAGGGAAACCAGATAGATGACCATGAGGACATGAGCCCTTTCAGAAACACATAGAAACCTTGGGGTTTAATGGAGCGAGGGAGGGAGGCTCAACCCATTTAATCATTCAAATTGAAGGGAAGGGTGACCTGGGAATGCTTGGTAATTTGGGACACACAGGTAGCAGACATTTGGGTGACATTTAAATTCTATTCTGCTAGGAGCTCCCATCATTTCGTGCAATGCTTGGTACCTGCTAGGTGCATATTAAAAAGCTATTGTGCATCTCAAATGGGAATGGACACAAAGGTGTCCTGTAAATACTAAAATGCTACATAAAAGTTAGATATCAGCGCTGCTTATAAGAATTTAATGACTTACCAAGTTCATTTCCAGAGAAGAGGAGGAGGGAGGAGATGCAGATAGGAAATGATGAAAACAGGGAAAGAGCACAGAGATGGATGTGAGGGAAGCTGAAGATTTTGCTCCCCAATTGTAGCTGAGAGATACTCCACTGCCCTTTGATTTTGAAAGAGAAAAACATTTTCATCTTTTGAGTAACCCTTTGTTTGTAGATCTGGTATTGCCTGAACCCCTGTGTCCGGTTGAAGGAACGATGCACCCCTGTAGCGTTTTTTTCCTCTGGTTTGAGAGACAAATATGGATGTTTCAGCAGCTCAATGTCCACCTCCTGTGTCCCCCTACCCCCTCACCTCCCTACCATCCCTGGCATCTTCACAGAGTGCTGGCTGAGTAAGCTCAATAGATCAACCACCACTGGGCTTCAAAGACTCATCCCTAACAAAGCCACCAGGGAGCCTCCCTTGTTCTGCAGTCACAGCTGTTCCCTGCCCCTCTCAGTGTACAGCCTTCCAGGGACGGACCCTTTGATGGGAACTCTGGGCAGAGCCTGTGGACCATCACACTTGGTGTGAACTATGGGATAGTGAGAAGTCCGGGTGTTCCATCTGCTCACCTGCTTCTCTACTTTCAGGTTCCCCTCCTGTACATCCTATTTTATATCTATGCTGCATGCATCTTTTGCTCCTTGTGAATTGGGGTCCTTTTCAAAATGAGATTTAAGCTTTTCAGCTACCTAGAATGGCAAAAGGATAATTCCTCTACTGCGAGAGATTAACAATCAAGAGACCTTTTTTTCCTGGGAGCAAATGAAGAGAGAGGTGAGAAAGGCAGATGACTTTTCCTTGATGGTAAAGAAAAGCCAATTTCCAGACTTTATTCTGAAAGAGATGTCAATTAGTGCTTTTCTTCCCACTTCTAGAAACTTCCTAGAGCGACTGGCTGGTTGGGGCTGGGTGATTTTTTGCTTGTTTTCAGGGAAAATGGCTATGTGGCTGCTGAGGGAGCTAAGATTCTCTCTGACTCCTAAGTGAGAATGAATGAAAGCTGTTCCTGATGGGGAGGCATGGACCAGTGCAGTGATTTGTTGATCCGCATGGACGTGCATGCAGAGCTGTGAGCACAAAGGCTGGAGCGGGTACAGCTCTGACTGGAGGGGTCATGTCATCCATCCTGTAGCAGTCTCTGGTTCAGTTTTCTGTTTCTTCCAGAAAGTGCCTGGGACAGTCCTCCTGAGGCCCCTGGGCACATGCCCTCCTTGCAGGGTGAAAAGCCTGTGTCAGGGCAGGGGACGCTGCCTTATCATCCTGAGGCTGGCTAGAGTAACTACGGAAGGGATCGAGCTCTTTTACTGCTGAAAACAGTCTTTCTGCAGATGGAAGGTGGCAGCTCCTTATCCAAGAGTATTGATTTGCTGCAGTTGGTCTGCTCAAGTTGTAGAAAAACTCCACCTGATTGACTGGCTAAGGAAGCAGAACTGAGGCTCAGCCAGGCAGACTCAAGTTGGGATTGACCAGAGTGGGTGCAACCTGCAGGCCTTCTGTAGCTCAAGTAAGGAGGAGCTCCTTCTCCTTTGGCCTACCTTCTGTCCATGCAGCACTGGCTCCAGCCTCAGCATGCGAGTCAGACAGCCCTGGCTTCCAACTCCCCCTCCCTCAGGTACTAGTGGTGTGGACTTGACCAGGTACTTAACCTTTTCTCATTCACTTTCATAGTCACAAGTTTTTTATGAGTTCCTACTGCACGTGCTAGACACTGTGCTAGAGCCTGGGGAGAAGGGGTTAGCACCACAGTTCACCCAGCTGTAAAATCCATCCAACACCAACACCACTGTCTGGGGTTGCTGCTCAGTTCCTTGGAAGTCTCTGTGAGGCAGGTATGGCTTCCCTTGTGTTCTGTCTATGTGAAAACTGCCAAAGGTACAGATGGCAAGGAGGCTTCCTGGCTCCCCTCTCTCTAGCAGTTTAATTGGGAAAGAAACTTGAACCCAATGTGGCCTCTCATGTTCTGTAAAAAAAATAAAAATAAACAAAATTCTATTTTGTTTTCCTCAAGAGGACTCTGGAAGCAGCCAGAAGCTCTGTCTAAGAGGACAGAGAGGCCCTGGCTGTCACCTGAGAGGCCCTGGCATCAATCACCTGGTCACCAGGAAAGGAGGGCAGGTTCAACTAGAACATTAGGACTCTCGTGGCTTTTATCCATGATAACCTGCTGGGGAAAGGGGTTGTGCTTCTTTTCTTCTTCCCCACCCCCTACAAATCAGTTCTTCACACTGAAAATCCTAGCCCGTACTGCTATCCTGTTCAGCCAGAATAGAGGGCAGTTCTGGATACCCCAAATGGCTCTTTAGACATTTTTCTTCTTATGTCTGCTTTTCCAGGACGAGCAGTGATGATCGCACCTTCTCCTGTGGCATTCTCTCCTGGGCTGCCCGATGCCATGATTATCTGGTGCTGAGTGCTTAGCATGTTCCAAAATCATAATTCCTTCTAGTTAAACATGGCAGTTTAACCCATTGTAGCCAGCTCTTCTTCCTCCTGTAACCTCACTATGAAGGACCATCAAAGAGTGCTATGCTATGAAGCACAGGAAGGAGGAAATGTGGGAAACTATGAAAGATGTCAGTGCATCCTTAGAGGACGGGAAGCCCATGAAAGAATGAATGGTGACTGACTCGCCAGAGATGGGAAGGCTCTGGCTCCAGTGTCCACAGAGGGCACTGCGGAGAAGCACGTCAATGTGCAACGGGGGCTGATGAGCTGAGCCAAAGGGTACAATTAAGAGCCCCAGGTCCCTCCCCAATCCTTGCAGAGAGGTGATGACTAAACCTCACCCCTCCAACACTCCCAATTCTCCTTTAAAAGCTGATGCTGAGAGGCTCAGGCTACAAGGACATCGGCCATCCCACAGGTTGGTGATGGGGTTAATTACATGTCTACAATCAGAATGAGGGGCCCCCAGCTACCTGCCCCTGCCCTGTCGACCATATGCTGACAGCTAGGGCCTAACCCTCCTCGGGAGAGTGGCTTCTTCTCCAGGGAAACTGAACAGAAAATGCTTGTAGATCCTGATGTTTGAGGACCCCCTCAACCCTTGGAAGTTGATATGCCAGGCCTAGGCCATCTAGAACTTCTCAGCACTTCTATTTCTAGTATTTATTTATTTATTTATTTATTTATTTATTTATTAAATAATTATCAGGAAGTTAATGTGTCTGAGCTCAAACTGAAAAACTCCTTCTCCTCTGTGATGGATAGCAGCTGAAATCTGGGTTCCATACGTTAGTCTCATCTGAGTGGTTTCATGCCTGCCAATAGCCCTGGCTGGTTTGGATCAGTTGGTTGAGCATCAGACAAATCACTGACTCCTGGTCAGGGCACATGCCTAGGCTCAATCCCCACTAGGGGGCATGAGGGAGGTAAGTAATTGATGTTTCTCTCTCTCTTTCCCCATCTCCCTTCCTCTCTCTGAAATCAATAAAAACATTCAAGGAGGGGGGAGGGCTGGGGAGAGCCTGTTCGCGCATGGGGTTCAAGAGGCAGCCAGAGATGGGGTGGGAGTTTACACACAGAATCTGGGCTTCCCCTTGTCTGAGTTTCTCCTTTCCAGATTGTGCTTTCACTTTGTTGTTGCCCAGGACTCTGTTTATTCAGGCCAGTAAGCCTGGGGGTTTCTAATAAAATGTTTGCCCTCTGCTTGGTACAGAATGATACTTGTTCCCAGGCAGAAGCTGTAACAGAATGAGAAATGATCCTTTGCTTCTAAATGTCAACTCTTCTCCAATATCTGGCTATTTTTGGTTGCTATTCAGTGCCTTCATGTAGTTATTTTTTATATTTTGTTCAGGGCTTATGAACCTCCCTCTCTTGGGGAAGGCTGGTTTGATAGGAGCTAATAGGAACTACATTTTGGTAGTTATTACTTTTTGCTAACTTTTATTCTCCCATCACTTTTCTCCACCTTACTTTTAAATATAAATGATCATTGCCTGGCTGGCAAGATTTAATGGTAGAGCATTGACCTATGAACTAGGAGGTCATGGTTTGATTCCCGCTCAGGGCACATGTCCAGGTTTCAGGCTTGATCCCCAGTGTGGGGCGTGCAGGAGGCAGCCGATCAATGATTCTTCCTCATCATTGATGTTTCTATCTCTTTCTCCCTCTCCTTTCCTCTCTGAAATCAATAAAGATATATTTAAATAAATAAATGAATATAAATGAACAGCTAAGGATCAGCAGAAGTTTGAGGAGATTGTCCAACATAAAAGACAGACAAACAAAAATAAAATGGGGGCAGGTTAGGAAGGAAGATTTTCAGAAGAAACAGATATTGCCCATAACATAAAGATAAACCCTCCATAATGATACTATTAGAAAGACAAAAATATTTACTCTGCGAAACAAAAGCCAGCTATTGTTTTTTGGGGGCGGGAAAGAATCAGAGAAGAAGAAAGGTCTTAGAAATTAAATAATAGAACAGAAACATACAGTAGTGGGAGAAATCTCCCAAAAAGTAAAACAAAAAGACCTATGTGGACAATAAGGAAGAAAAGATCAGAATATTAGAGAACCAATCTAAGAGGGCCAATACCTGACTGATAGAAAACCTAGAAAGGGAGAATAGAGAAGATGGAGAGGAAAATATTATCAAACTAGAGGCCCAGTGCACAAATTTGTCCATGGGTGGGGTCCCTCTGTCTGGCCAGCGATAGGGGTTAATTGGGTCTTTTCGCTCAGTCCAGGGCCAACCAGCGTGAGGGACAGATGCCAGGCGGTTGTCCAGCCATGGGAGGCTGGCTGTAGGAGTGCACTGACCACCTGTGTTGAGCATCTGCCCCCTGGTGGCCAGTGCATGTCATAGCTACTGGCCAGTCATCTGGTCGTAATGGTCACTTAGGCCTTTATATATATAGATAACAAAAGAAAATGTCCCTGAACTGAGGACCATGGGTATCTAGAGTCTAGATCAAGGCTTAACAAACATTGGTCCATGGATCAAATTCACCCTGCTACCTGTTTTGGAAATAAAGTTTTATTGGAACACAGCCATGACCATTTGTTTACATGTTGTTCTTGGCTGCTTTGCTATAATGATAGAGTTGAGTAATTTTGACAGAGACTATATGGCCCACAATGCCTAAAGTATTTATTATCATGTCCTTTCCAAAATTAAAATATTTGACTGACTCCTTGTCTGGATAAAAAAAATCATGGCATTGGCCAACACAATGAAAAAACAACCATGTGCACGCACACACACACATAAAAAACAACTCAGACCAAGGACACCATTGTGAATTTTCAAAACACCAGGGATAAAGAAAAAATCCTAAGAGATTCCAGAAAGAAAAGAAGGTCACATAAAAAGGATCAGAAATCAGAAAGGGATTGGACTGCTCAAAAGCCACATTGGCAATTACAAGAAAATTGAGTGATGCCTTCAAAATACTAGAGGAGAAACATTTTTTGATCTGGAATCCAATCCAGGGTAAGGATAGGATAAAGGTATTTTCAGACAGCCATGACTCAAACATTGTACTTTTAGTTTTCTGTGGAGAATATGCTTTGGCACAATAAAGGAGGAAGCCAAGAAAGAAGATTCCATTGAAGGCCTCTCTGTGGGGTGATGATGGCAGATCCTGGGATGACAGCTGTGCTCCAGGCCCACAGAGCAACCAGTGTAGGCAGGAGCAGGAGGTGATGGGGTGGGTCTCCCAGGAAAGAACATGGAACTGATGGCTTGTCCATGGAGGGAAGGAAAACTTCCTCCATCCTCTCAAATTCTGTGACTGGCCTAAGGATCAAACTGGCATAGACAAATCAACAGAAGAAAAACATACAATTCACTTAATATTTTTTATGTGCAATGCACACTGTAGTCTTCAAAATAAAAATGATGAACCAAAGAAGTCCTTAGGCTCAAAAGCTTGTAAACCTTATTATACAAAAAATAATAAATTGTGGGGATGTGACAAAATAAAGGAGCATGGGTTTGGGACAGTAAATTGTGAGCCTGGGACTAGGAAATACATGGTGGGAAATGATAGAAGGTAAGGGTTATTTGAGTAAATTCATGTGGGTCCATTTTGACATAGATTCCCAGACTCTGGTAGCAAGATTGTTTTTCTCTTCTTGGTCCAGGAAGGGTACCTTTCTTTAAAAAAATTATATATAAAATTATATATATATATATATATATATATATATATATATATATATATATATATATTGATTTCAGAGAGGAATGGAGAGGGAGAGAGAGAAAAACATCAATGATAAGGGAGAATCATTGATTGGCTGCCTCCTACATGCTCCACACTGGAGTTCAAGCCTGCAACCCAGGCATGTGCCCTGACTGGGAAATGAACTGTGACCTCCAGGTTCAGAGGTTGGCACTCAACCACTGAGCCATGCTGGGCAAGCAGGAAAGGTACTTTTCTTACAGCGAATTTCATGACCTGCTTTTAGGTAGAAAGGGGAAGCTGAGAGAGCCCTCCTGCATCGGCTATTTCTCAGGTGCCTTCAGGTCATAATCATGAGTATTCCAAAGCAGCATATGTTGGGGCAGCATGTTCTGAAATTCTCCATCTCTGTGTTGGGTCAAGCAGAGGAGAGCACTAGAGAGGTTTCACAGAATGGCGAGTGTTTGGCAACACTTGTCACTGGTTATACAGTAAAGTAAGCAAGTCACCAAAAATGCAATTATTTCAGGAGAAACAACTAAAATTGTTTGAGAAGGAAAATGTAATAGCAATCCTGGCTCCCCACAGTGAATAATATTTACATAACCTGCTCGGTGGCCCCAGTGGTTCCCCTCCTATTGGGTGAGCTCCAGGAACTCTCCCTCCTCCTGATCTCTCCAGCCCTAAGAGGAGGCAGGAGAAGGAGTAACTGATCTCTGTTTGCTCTTTCAGCAATTCTAATGCTTTCTAACTCATATTCTAGATTAAATTTTCCTCTATTGGATTATCTGGCATAGGTTTATGGAGTCTGACCGGTACAGAAGTCAATTAATAATGTCTAAAATGGATAAATCAAGAAACAGCAGTGTAAGCATCATGCTAAAAATATGGAAGTAAATGCCAGAGGGAGGGGGGAGCAGAAAGGAAGACCGTGAAAGAGTTGAAAGTGTTTGCCTTTGAACTTGGGGATGGTATTGGGGTATATTTGGGGAGATAAAGAAGAGAGGGGTGATTATTATAAGAACTAGGTTAATGGCCTTTTTGCTTCTGAAAGACAAGGTTTCGTGTAATTGAGAGAGATCAAAACTAAAGGGATTTATCTGCTCTTTCTGAGCAGAAGTATTGGGTCCCCCCATTTCTGTCACCTCTATTACCCCCAATATGTCATCATGGGAGGCAACACCAGGAGTCTTTCCAAGGAGAAAGGAGAGGGGAGAACCAGCCCCAAGCCCTGAGGTTTAAGATGGGTTTATTGTGGCAGGAAGATGCAGAGGCTGCAGGAGAGTGATGTCCAGCTCTCAAGGGGAGTGTTCTCTGACCCTCACCTGCTTCACATGAGCGGTGTTTTAGAGATGTTAGCAGGACTAAAAGAGAAAGCAGTCAGTGTCCATGTGGCCATACTTGGTGACCAAGACTCAAGGGCCAGAGAGGCGCTGGAGCTCAGAGAGGAGTGACAACCACCATGGAGTGGAAGCACTGTCTCCCCTGGTTGGCTCCAAAGTGCTGGGAAGGGACCTGGACCTCCTGCTGTTCCATCTTTTATGGACTCAGCAGACATCTGCTGAATGACTTCTGGGTGTCAGCCCTGTCAAGGTACTGGAGACACAGGGTAAAGAAGACAAAGTCTTTGGCCTTATCTTTTTGCTCTTAGATTGATTCTAATGCCCTTTGTCTCACCAGTCTCTCTTTAAAAGATTCTCCACCTAATAAACGTAACTGACTGAGTCCGGGCCATCAGCCCTCAAAGGTGAGGTCATACAAGCCAGATACACTTTGCTGGCCTCATCAGTGATGAACATTTGCTGGTTTTATGTGCCAAGGATCCTGTCAAGCTCCCTTATGCATCTAATTTAATGTGACAACAACCAGGGTCTGTCTGACTCCAAAGCTCTGTTCTGGACCATTTACCATCATTCAAATAGTAGCATCTTAAAACCCTAATTTACTTTCCAAGAAAAGTACTTCAGACCCAGCCAGTAGAGGGTTATTTTAGAATTCACATCTTTGAGGGGGGACGATTTTTAAACATTCTTCCTACCAGGGGAGTTTTTTGGTGTGTGTGTGTGTATGTGTGTGTCTGTGTGTGTTTATTGTCCTTTAGATCAAATAGGTCTAGGCTTCAGTATTATCATTATTAAAACATTCTCTTTTAAATGTTAAGATAATTCCTTTCAAACTCTGGCCCCTCATTTACCTATCTCTAGAAAGTGCTCTTTGGTGTAGCCCCAACATTTAGCATGTTAATACACAAGAGGGTATACCTTTACACATAGACAGTGGAATTCAATTCCTCCTAAAGGTTAGGTCATGGTGCAGGTCAGATGGAATATGACATGGTTGAATAGTCTCATGAAAAATGTCCCCACAGTTATTAGAATATAAGTTAGGTCATCTCCAGGAACTGTAGCAACAAAATCCCTGGGAGAAAGAAAAATGCTAATTTTTTATTTTAATTACCAGTATGCTATTTAATTCAAATTAAATGCCCCAGTGTGCTGGATGCTTTATGAGATCCATCCCAAAGATCACATTCCTCAGCCCTCAGGGGATTTCTATCAAGGAGAGATATAACACATTCTGGGGCGATAGCGGGCTAGACACAAAATACAGAGGCCAAGGAGAAGGGGGCTTGACCTTTCTCTCCTATGTCAGAGACCAAGGGACTGAACCCTCATCAACATTTCTTCTCCCTTTGGAGTCTTGCTGTGGGTGGAGAAAGAGAGTGGATGGAGCAGGAGTGATGCTTCTTTTTTCAGTGTGTACCAGCCACCACAAAATCAAACCCTCCATTGTCAGCACCAGCAAGGTCAGTGAAAGCCACACAGGTTCATCCAGACTATTATAGCCCATTTCCTCTCCTGCCAAAATATCTCAGGAGTCAGTAAGGAAAGTAAACTCTTTTCAAGCAACTACCCCTGCTCATTCTTTGCTGTGAGGGATGATGCATAGGAAATGGCCAGTCTAGATGACACTGGTTTCATCAGAATCTGCTAGAATGAGCTATTTCTCCTGCTGTGCTCTTCTGTGTTAGTGATGGCTTCAGCTTGTGCCTGGGTACCAGTTTACTTGAATATAGTCATGCAAGGTATATGCATCACTTAAGATTAGTTTAGAAAGGCTGAAAGTAATAGAAACCCATGGTAAAGTATGTTCCTTTTTTTGAGAGGTAAAATTATGCCTGTCATCTAAATATAGAATGAACACCTACCAATTGTTTTATTTAACTCATTAATTAAGAGGGAGCCAGTAAGATATTACAAACCATTTAAGGAAAAATTCAGAAGGCAGAGGCCTATATGGGTAAGGAGGATTACCAAAATGAATTTGCTTAGTAGAGTAAAACTGTGGCAGATCAGGAGCACCTCTGCCAACAACATTCAATTGCAAATTTACAGGCAAGGGTCATTTACATCGCTGGCAGTTCCATATAATTTCCAGAGGTGCGAAATAGCTTACCAACACTGAAACAGGTCGAGATCCCATAGACTCAGATAACCTGGAAGAGCATACTGCCATTAGATAAGAATCACTTTCCTTTGAAGACAATTGGTCCATTTTAAAGTCCTTCAATTTTTTTTTCCTTTAGTCTGCAGTGGCTTAAACCAACAAGGTGTTTATTTTTCTCTGTGCCAGGAAGCAGTCCTAGGCTGGTACAGTGGCTCATAGGGGCACTAGATCCAGTCTCCTTCCATCTCCTGCTTTCCATCCTTAGGTTTATCCTCGTGGTTTCAAGATGGCTACTATGCCACCAGTCATCTCTTTCTGTATTCCAGGCAGGAAGAAAGGGAGAACCCCTCAGCCTTCTCCTTTTGAGATTTTCTCTTCATATTTGGGAAGGAGAAAACTTCCTCAGGGGTCATATGACTCCCCCTATCTGTAAGGGATGCCGGGAAGGTGAGTATTCTGGCTTTTCGCGCTCTATAGGAGAAGAGCACAAGATGACAGGGAGCACGCAGTGGATTGGGGGCAGAAGGTCTCTATCTGCCATGTTATACCTGATTTCTTATTATTAGTTCCAAATGGGGCTCCTAAAAAGTTTCTTCATTCAACACTATAGGTAAACCTGTACTTAAGATTTTGAGGATTTTAGATTAAGTATATGCAGTGGATTACAAAAATAAGGGTAAGACTACAAAATATGGAACTTAAATATAAAAACCCAACCTGCTGCTGGGAGGATCATGAACCAAAGTTCTAAATTCATAAAATTCCTCAGACATATGAGTTGTTTGGGGGAAAAAGGTCCAAGAAGTTGAACTGATACAGGGGAGGAAATATTTTTCCTTTTTTTTTTGGAGTGAAAATTGAATCAAAATATCTGACAGCTAGAGGCTTTTGTGTTGTAGGTAGAATTTGTAGCAATGGAATATTTGAAGTGCTGTGTTTGATCCAGGAAGGTTATTCTTTTGTGCTCTTTCTCTTAGATTTCCTATTCTTTTTGATAGGGAAACAGCCCCAGGTGTGTGAGCTACGTGTTTCTGGGTAGTGCTCTGGAATGCCGTGCCTGCGAGAGTTCTTCGCTCGCCACTTTAGGACCATAAGAGCTCAGTCCTTTGGATGTGTGCCACTGCTGTGTGGGGGAGGAATAAACTGTCCTCTGCCCTTCAAGGTTCTTTCAGCTGGTCTAATAATTAAATAAACATGAGACAGATTAACAGCAAAAATAACCAAGGTTTATTACAGACATACAGACACATGAGAACCCACACACATCAGAGTCAGAGGGCCCATATGCATGATAAGTTTAGGGACAGAAAGTTAAATTGAGGCATATATGGCATTCTGAGCTAAGAATGAGGTAACTTGGCGCTTCACAGGGAGGACCATCACTGCTGGACAATACAGTAATTAATAGTTTGCCCTGCCATATAGATAAACCAAAATTTTTTTCTCTGATAATCTCTTATTATGAGAAAGGCCCCTAATTTAAATTCTTCTAGGTAGTGCCATATAGGATGGGGGTGGGGTGTTGGTGGGTGCAGGGCGCACAGAAGTTTCTCTTGAGCCTGCAGAATCTTGGTTGCCTTTAGCTCAAAACAATTCACATTCCACAGTGGCACATCTTATGGAGACTCATTCTGCACCCCCACAACTGCCACCTTCTAATTTCTATTCTGTAATCCTTGCCTCTGCTTTTATGAGTGTGTCAGAGATACAGCTAGCTCCTCCTTGGGAACTGGTTCTAGTAGCATTAGCCTCATGTCCCTTCAAAATGTCTCAAAGACATTTGACATTTGGATGGGGTTTTAACTTTGATTTATTGAGCATGATTATTTAGATATCTAGAAGCAACCCCACATGTCTTGCAACATCCATCACACCTCACTCAGGGAGGTGGTAAGACTTGTCAAACCATGCAAGTCTAAATGTATGATTCCCTTCTTTTTGGGAGGCTAGACCACCATCCCTAGCTGGTGTGACCTATTGGAGGAGAAACATTCTTTTTATCTCTATCCATCTGTCACAGGCTGCTATAACCGAATGCCATAGACTGAGTGGCTTATACTCAACAGAAATTTATTTCTCACAGTTCTGGATGCTGGAAAGTGCAACCTCAGGGCTCCAGCAGATTCAGTGTCTGGTGACAGCCATCTTTTTTTCTGTTTCCTCACATGGCAGAAGGAGTGAGGGATCTCTCTAAGGCAGCAGTTCTCAAACCTGTGGGTTCTGACCCCTTTGGCAGTCAAATGACCCTTTCACAGGGGTCGCCTAAGACCATCCTGACTATCAGATATTTACATTATGATTCATAACAAGAGCAACATTACAATTATGAAGTAGCAACGAAAATAATTTTATGGTTGGGTCACAACATGAAGAACTGTATTTAAAGGGCCAGAAGGTTCAGAACCAGTGCTCTAAGGTCTCTTTTATAAGAGCCTTAATCCCATTCATGAGGGCTTTGCCTTCATGTCCTAATATCCTCCCAAAGATGCCACTTCCTAATTCCATCACATTCATTCAGCATAAAAATTTTGTGGGAACACAAACATTTGGTCCATAGCACCATGTTAGGTTCATTGGCTGGGGCCGAATAAATTACACTGACAGAAGGTAGATCAATCTTCATGGATCAAATACACATAGAACACCTAGCAATGAGTAAATCAAAGTGGTTAGAACTTGGAGTTACATAGCAGCTTCATAAAAAAAAAAAAAAAAAAAAAAAAAAAAAAAAAAAAAAAAAACATTTTAGAGAGGTGACCAGACAAAAGAAAAGGACTTTGAGTTTCTAGGGTGACAAATTGTGGGAAGCAAATATATGAGGAACCTAATGGAGGACACTGGCTAATTAGTAAAGTGTGTGTAGATTCTTCTGGGTTGATAAGAGTATAAAATTGTCTCTGGCACTTAACTTCTATCTAGGATGGTAGACAGGAGAGGGGGTTCACTTTTACAAACTCATGTCCTGCTTTTGGATAAATAGGGGGAGGACCAGAGTTTTTCTTGTATTTGCTTATTCTCAATTGCCTTCACTCAAGATAATCCTTATACTGCTCTTCCTCAAAGCGGCCTCTGGTGACCTCTGATGATGCTCACTATTCTCTTGACCCAGAAAAATCTCACAAAATCATGCAAATCAAGAGGTTTAAATCTTCATGTTCACTTTAAGAACACACATGAAATTGTCCATTGCGGGAAGCCATCCATTGTCAATACTATCATGAGAGTGCATTAAGGAACTCGGAAGGCTGAACACCGGTTGAGGTAGCCATGGCTCAAAGAAATTTCCTAACCTGATAGCCTCAAAGTAAATCTTTACTGATCTTTACTGACATTTGAGACAGTCTGTCTGCTACCTTTTTGCCATGCTTTACTGAGGGCAAGATGTGTATCTAAAATTGAATAAAAGCGAGCAAGGCCAGGTTTCAGTGAGCCTTTCCTAGAGTGAGGTTTCTACCTGGCCCCCACCCCTTAATAATTCATATTTTTTGTCTAGTGTTTTCATTTGTGCGTCAGCTCCTTCTCAGATCCTGAGCCCTAGTTGTGCTGGTTGCAGCAGTCCATGCCATCAAGGTTAAGCATCTATGAAAAGCCACCAAGTCTCTGAAGGATGTCACGTTACAGAAGCAAGGTGTGTCATACCATTGTTACAGTGGTGAAATTGTTAGATGTGCCCAGACTGAACAATGGAGCTAGACATAGGGCTGTTGGTGCCCCAAAACTGCTGATTTTTTGGTGTACATGCTTGAAAATGCAGAGAGTGATTCTGAGTTTGAGGATTTAGATGTAGATTCTCTGGTTATTGAGCATATCCAGGTGAACAAAGCTCTGGAGATAAGCACTAAACTTATAGAGCTCATAAGTTTAAATCATGCGTGAGCCCTCCATGCCACATGGAGATGATCCTACTAAAAAGAGCAGATTATTCCTGAACTGAAGAGGAGGTTGCCCAGAAGAAAAAGATATCCCAGAAGAAACTGAAGAAGCAAAAACTTATGGTCCAGGAGTAAATTCAGCATAAAATAAAGACTAATAAAAGTAAAACAAAACAAATATAATTCTTATACCAAAGTGGTATATTTAGGGGTGGCAGATCGTGTGATGCCTCAGAACCATGGTGTTACCAAAGGTCTCTTCTGTGGAACACCTGCCATTTCTGCCCTCAATGTTCTTTCTACTGAGAGCCTCACCAGCTCCCAATTCTACTTGTCAGCTTTCTCCTTTCTGCCTGTTTTTATATGGTGGTTGTTTTCTTCCTCTCCTATCTCTTGTGCCTTTAGCATCAGTTTCTCCAAAACTGTTAAGCCCCTGTCTTTTTGGCTTTCTTCTTGCTCCCAGTGAGAAGGCCTCCTGATTTCTTCTCAGAAAGCTATCAGGAGGACAGTCTCCTCAGGAAACAGACTCCTTGTGTCTAGGAATTCCTGCTTCTTAGACACAAAACCTGGAAGCTTTCTTAATTCAAAACATCTCTAGTCACAGCCGGTGGCAGAGGCCTGCGGAGATACAAATGACTGAGGTTCAAAGGCTGTATGCTGATTATCACCCAGAAGAAACCAGGAGAAAATATACCTCTGGGCTTTTAACCTTCCTTGTAGGTCACAATACAAATTGTTCATTTACCTTTTGATGAATAATGTGAGGCACTAGAACTTGGCTTTCTGAAAAATGTCAGTGCCAGTGTAACACTGGGAAAAGAGGAGTTGCTGATTGAAGAAGTCCCCTGCCCTTCTGAACTAAACCAGCAATCAGACATGCCTCTTGCAATCCAGGACCACTAGCTCCTAACCACTCACCTGCCTGCCTGCCTAATTCCCCCAACTGCCCTTCCCTGCCAGCCTGGTTGCCCCCAAAAGCCCTCCCCTGCCAGCCTGATTGCCCCTAACCCCCTGCCAGCCTGATCTCACCCCTAACTGCCTCTACTTCAGCCCCCGTTAATATGGCTTTGTCTGGAAGGAAACTGGATGTCTGGAAGTTGTCTGGTTGACCCGTCTAATTAGCATATTACCCTTTTATTAGTATAGATAACTTTATTGATTTTAGAGAGGGAGGGAAAGATAGAAACATTAATGATGAGAGAGAATCATTGATCAGCTGCTTCCTGCATGCCCCCCAGTGGGGACTGAGCCTGACCGGTATGTGCCCCTGACTAGAATCGAACCCAGGGCCTTCAGTCCCCAGGCTGATGCTCTATTCAGTGAGCCAAACCAGCTAAGGCAAACTTTTATTTTTGACAAATTATGTTAGAGAAGATGTTTAGATAAGTGGATGCCATGGAGATCAACCTTGGAGTGGGTATGCTCCACACACTTTAGGGTCCTCATTCCCATTCCGTAGAGCACCCAAGTATTAGGGACTTTATCTTTTATTTAAAATAATAACAATAATAATAAAGCAGAACCTCATCTCTCAGTAGACACATGGTTGAAGCAAAGATCATGGATCATCAGGATAGATTCATCAATTTAGATCCTTGATTTTATTCATCATTGTGTCATCATTTCCATAAAAGCACCCTGTATATATATTTTTTTGTATTTATACGTGCCTTTTTTCAGAGTGATGGTAATTGATATTGTATTGTAAAATTTCATGTTCATCTGTTCATTGCTAGTATATAGAAATAAAATTGATTTTTTAATTTTTTTAAGAAAGAGTAGATACTTCTTTGTGGGAAAGGTCAGTGAACAAAAAGAAAGTGAGAGAGACCATTTCATTAAGTATAGAACTTGTTGAAGCAGAGAATAGATGAAAATATGGCTTTAACCTTCAAAGTAAGCAAACAGTTCCTCCCTTGCCTCAAACATGCTGCAGTTTCTGATAACATGAGCAGTAATTATTATAATTACTAGCCAAGATTTACTTAGTGCTGATGGCTAGATATAGTGTCTGAAGTGCTTTCTTATTTGACCTTCACAGCTGCCCTATCAGGTAGGTCATATTATTATAAATGAAGCTCTGAGAAATTATTTACTCTCGTTCTCAAAGAAGTCAGGGAGTCAGGATTTGCATTCATATCTGCAGGTGGCATTTATAGCAATGGAATATGGGAAGTGTTATGTCTGATCTAGGAGGGTCATTCTTTTTTGTTTTATTTGACTTGCAAGGTCATACTCCCAACTGCTTTTCCATTTTCTTTAGTTCTTATCAGGATTCTGCGGCCTCACTCAGCACAGCTGCTGCCCTTGGGGCTGTGACTCCTAGTGCAGCATTTTCCAAACCTTTCTTCTGAAATGCTGGGGCTCCGTGAGAAATGGACTAGGTTTGTGAGGGCTACTTTGCAAGTGGAGGTAGCCTCTAGCTGCCTTTATGAAGTCACCGTTTTCTCCCAACCCCCATTTTAAGCTTGTGCATAGTTTATTTTTTCCTCTTAAGTTCAAATCTTTTTCTCTTTCCTTCTCCAAATTGCGTACCCATCTTCCTATCTAATGAGAGTCTGTTTCAGAAGCTAAATCTGCAAGTGTTTCTGGCTAAAGCAGAAAATTCATTACATTTGTTTAATTGTAACCTAGATAGGAAACAACATGAGGATGAGACTTTTATTACACTTCCCACCCAACCTGCATCTCTAGTGCCATTGTCCTATTTTTTTCCACTTACCACTGTGTAGTTGTGCAGAGCTCCCTAGGGAGGGCTGGCAGTACAGGAAGAAGGGTCTGAAATGATTGCCTGGGCAGGGCTTGGGCATTTCTTGGTCCTTGCAAAGGAAATTTTAGCAACAAGGAAATAAGAAAAAAAGACCTTTATAAATGTGTCAGTCTCCAATGTTTAGAGTTCCTGCTTAGAATACCCTGGATACATATCTCTGGGCAAAGACCCATTTGGGGGGTCAGGACCTCTCATGCTGTTTGCCTTTGTGGTTCATCTCCTCCATTGTTTTTGAACTCAAATTGGATCCATCGAATGGATGATACACCGAATGGTTGATACACCGAATGGATGATACACCGAATGGATGATACAAATGCAAGCCTCTTTTTGTTTACTTCCTTCAGTCTATGCTAAACTCCTATATTCATGTTGTACAAATAAACTATTGGATGTTAAGGACTCATCTGTTCATTTTGCTTTTATCTTTTTACAAATGAGCTAAGAGCTGTAAGGGTGGGGGACTGTGAAGCTGAGATAATTCCCAGAGCAGCTCTGCACAGGGCAGCGGGTTTTATATCCTTCTGTTTCCTCCTTACCCTGGGGTGCTGGGTAAGCATTTGGAAGCAGAGCTCTCCTTGGGCCCTGGAGGGCTGATTGTGGCACATTGCTCCTTACCGTGTCTTTAGAATGAAGGGGGAGGATTTGTGGAGGTTTACCTGCTTGGTGCTCAGGTTTCTGAGCAAAAACTAGCCTGGTGTGAAAGAAGCACAACCCAATGAACTCAAGATGCCTGAGCGCTCTTGTGGGGTTTGTAGTAATGGCTCCCCATGACATATATCACACAAGAATATTTCTGCCTATTGCTAACCAGGAGGGTGGCAGCTTAAACAAGCACAAAGTCTGAAATCTCTCAAAGACACCTGGGGGTCCTTGCTTTCCCTGCACCTGTCGCTGAACAGGGTCAGTCCCAGCCTGAATCCTGAGTGGGGCAACATTCCTCCTGGCACTTCATGAATGTTTTCTTTCTAGAATGCTAAAAACAACCATGAAGATTTGCTTGGGGCTTTTTAGTTCACCAAGACTTTTATGTATTTTGTCATTTGAACCTCAAACAACTTTCTGGGTTAACCTCCCAACCCCGCCACACACACATTGAAGCTGCTCCTCCCTGTCTGTTACCCCATCTGGACCTTCCTTTAGACTTTATCTGGCCTATTTATGAATTCTCCTAGTGTTCAGCAAACAATCTCAAGCATTTGTTTGGATGGTTGTGAATTGAGTCCAGACTCATAATGCTTTCCCAGTTGTCTGTCTAATTAGTTGAAGTCATTAGAGGTAAGGCAGCCATGAGTAAAAACAAGTTGATTTGTTGCTCTTGTTGGGGCTACTGGCCTTCTTGCATTTTATTTTTAATAAAGATCTCAAAAAATAGGCTTTTTATTTTAAAGCATGCTTCTTCAGTGGTGGAGTTTGAGGCTTTGAGTTCTGTGGCTTTGAGTTCTGTTGCACTAGGGAGTTTTTTGTATGCATGTGAGGGAAAACAATCTTCAGTTGTAACACTGAAATCCATCACTCATATAACCATGGGATTACCCCTCACTCTCCACCACACAAGGCGTTCTACAGCTCAGCTACTATGGTAGGCTCTGGGAACTTGAGAGGAAGATAAGAATACCCAGTGCTGAGCCTGGGGGTGGGGAGGGTCTAAGGAAAAGACCAAAAAAGAAACAGCAATAGTAGATGACAATAGAGATGCAAGTGAGAAGGGAGTCACTGAAAAGTAAGACAGTAGGTACATATATAGGAATCAGACCCTTCTAATACCCAGAAATATATAACTATATGGTAGAATGGTTTAGAAAAAATAATAATGCTACCACCAGTTCTATGTCAATATAGAGCAACATGGAGAGAAATCCTCCCCATGCCTCAATCTATTGAGATATAATTGCATTATTACATTGTCTGAGTTTAAGGTGTACAACATTATGAGAGAATGTATGTATATATTTCAAAATGATTACCACAATAAGGTCAGTTAATATGTCCATCACTTCACAGTTATTATTATCATTTTTTCTGTCCATCAGATTTTTTATTCACTTGATTTTTAGATCCACTTTTTGATAGATATGTATTTATTGTTACTTTGTTGTTCATAATTTTTATCTTTACCTTTTTCTTCTTCTTCATCTTCTTAAAGAATACCCTTCAGCATTTCATATAATACTAGTTGGGTGGTGATGAACTCTTTTAGCTTTTTCTTGTCTGTGAAGCTCTTTATCTGACCTTCAATTCTAAATGATAGCTTTGCTGGGTAAAGTAATCTTGATTGTAGGTTCTTGCTATTCATCACTTTGAATATTTCTTGCCACTCCCTTCTGGCCCGCATGGTTTCTGTTGAGAAGTCAGCTGACAGTCATATGTGTACTGCCTTATATGTAACTAACTGTTTTTCTCTTGCTGCTTTTAATATTATCTCTTTGTATTTTGCCCTTGGCATTTTAATTATGATGTATCTTGGTGTGGTCCTCTTTGGATTCCTCTTATTTGGGATCCTCTGTGCTTCCTGGACTTGTAAGTCTATTCTTTCACCAGGTAGGGGAAGTTTTCTATCATTATTTCTTCAAACAGGGTTTCAATATCTTGCTCTCTATCTTCTTCTGGCACCCCCATAATTTGGATGTTGATATGCAGAGGTTTCTTTAACTATCTTCATATTTTTTTATTCTTTTTTCTTTTCTGGTTCTTCATATTTCAAATCTTTGACATGATCCTTGGGATCCTCCAGTCTACTGTTGAATCTCTGTATATTATTCTTTATTTCAGTAAGTGTATGCTTAATTTCTAATTGGTCCTTTTTCATATCCTTGAGGGTCTCACTAAATTTCTCAGAGGTTTTTAGAAGATTCTTTAGTAATCTTATTACTATGGTTTTGAACTCCATATCCAATATTTGTTTTTCTCCATTTCTTTTGTTTGTGACATGTTTCTTTGTCTCTGCATTTTGGCTGCTTCCCTGTGTTGATAGAGTGGCTTTATGTGCTAGGTGTCCTGTAGGGCCCAGTGGCTCAGCCTCCCTAATTACCTGAGGTTGACACTCTTGGTGCACCTCTTTGTGGGCTGTATGCACAGTCTTGTTAAGTCTTGGTTGATGTTGGTATCCCTGGGAGGAATTGACCACCAGGCCAATTGCCTCTGAGGACCAGCTGTGTCTACAATGGGAGAACTGCTATGCTGGAGACACCCTTATGGAGAAGGACTTGCTTCATTGGGGCTTTAGTGCTCACTGAGTTTGCCCCTTGAGTATGTTGCTTATGGATGTGAAGAGTTGTATTCTGGTATGGTCTCACTCTGACCACTGGGTACACTGGTTCTTGGATCTCCAAGGAGATACAAAGTCAGCCACTGCCTGAGGCCACCCAGCAGGAGCTACTGAGAGATCTGAAGATTCCTCCTCTTTGTTCGGGATTTGGAAGTGCCCAGATGAGGTCCAGCTGTGAAGCCATGCAGGCAGCTGTCTGGGTTTTCTTTTGGAAGTCCTGGTGCTCTTTGACCCAGCTGCAGTTTGTTAGGTTTTAGATTGCAAAAGAACAGGCCATTCATATGCAAAAGCCTCTGCTCACAGCTTGGGTGTGGTTGTAAATTGAGTGGGACGAGGTCTCAGGGAATCATCAGGGTGGAGCAAACCACAATGGCTGCCAGTCTGCTCTGCCTCGGAGAGGTTCCGGGGTTTCTGTGTCCCATGGCCCCATGAAGGAACAGTGATCGCTATAAGCACCTCTGTAAGAAAGTCAACCTCATGTTCCAGCCCGATGACAGACAGTCCAGTTTCTCCCCATATGAGTCTGGGTCCCCAGAGTCTTGCACAGAACTGGAGTTCAGAGCAATTGGGAGCTTGTATCTCCCTACTGATTGAAAAAGACAACAGTGTACCCAGTTGCCAGCCCATTTCTGTGCCTCTCCATACCTCCATGTTTCTGCACCTCTACACCTCCTACCAGTTTCAAATCACTTTTCTCTTTCTTTCTAGTTGTAGAATTTCCACTCAGCCAGCTGTCCTGTGGTTCTGGATGATATCCATTTTGTCTTTTAGTTGTAGTTTTGATGTGGTTGTGTGAGGCAGCAAGTACAAGTGTGTACTTATGCCGCCATCTTGGTTCCTCTATAATAATTATTATTTTTTATTTGTGTGTCAGGAGAGCTGTGAAACTATCTAGTCCTGGACTTGTCTTTGTTGAAAAATTTTTGATTACTGCTTCAATTTTGTAACTCATTATTGATCTGTTTAGATTTGCTGTTTCTTCATGATTTAATCTTGGTAAATTTTTTGTTTCTAGGTACTTAGCAATTTCTTCCAGATTGTCCAATTTGTTAGTGTATAATTGTTCATAGTAGTCTCTTATGATCTTTTGTATTTCTGTGTTTTCTGTTGTAATGTGTTAATTTTTATTTATAATTTTATCTATGTTAATCCTCTCTCCTTTGTCTACATTATTTCTCTTTTTTGCTAGCTTTGGGGTTAGTTCTTCTTTTTCTACTTCCTTGAGATGTAATGTTAGGTTGCTTATTGAGATCTTTGTTGTTGTTTTTATGGTGTTAACACTATAAACTTCCCTCTTAGAACTGTTTTTGCTGCATTCTATAAGTTTTGATATGTTGTGTTTCCATTTTTATTTGTCTCTAGATATATTTTTTTATTTCCCTCTTGAGTTCTTCTGTGACCCACTAGTTGTACAGGATGGTAGAGTTTAATTTCCACATACTCTCCCCCTTAAAAATTGAAGCCTGAATCTTGTATTTAAAAACAAACAAAAACAGGGGCTCAGTGTAATCCCTGCCAGTTCAACACCTTGCTAGTCTGACAATTATGATCTCCCATAACGGTGGAATCAGAAAGACAGGAGACTTTGCTTATCCCACGATCTAAGCATAATATATCTGTAGAGAATTAAAGTTTGGGCTATTTATCTGCATGACAGCTTCCCCATTCAGTAGAGGTCCCTTGGCTTCAGTATGTGTCTATATAAAGGCATTAGAAAAGAACTGTCTTGGTTTCAGAATAATCTGGACCTAATCAAAAAATATGCTTTTTTGCAAAGAGGATTTTCATTTTTACCAAAAAAGTGTTACTGTACTAATGTGAGTCTTTCATAAAATTAACATGGTTTAACATGAACTCGCAGAAAGCAGGGGATACTATTTGCTTTCATAATTTGGCTTGCAAAAGTTTTCATAGGAACATTCTACTAATTATGGCGGAACCCTGTGTATACTTACATTAAGTTCCCATGGAACATTTATAAAAGTTGATTCTAAGTAATTAATCAAGTCCTTTCAAATTTTAAAGATTTCATATTATTCAAATCATATTCAATAATTGCAATGCTAATAAATTAGAAAGTAAACACAAGATAAGAAGACACACATTTGAAATTTTTAACAGTTACTTTGAAATAATCCATACATCAGAAATTATGGATATTAAAAATGTATTAAAGCACAATGCAGTAGCTGAACCAAGCATCAGCCAAGTGGTTATGAAAAACATATACATCAACAAAAGCATAGATGTACCCATGAGATAGTCAGAAAAATGACTTGCCAAGGATACTTGGGGAAGAATTTTTATTCAAGATAAGAAAAAATAAGATTAAGTTTTTACCAAATTAAACTGGCAACTTCATAGGGAATGATTGCTATGTGGTCTTAGCCTATTTGGTAAGTCTTTGTATTCAGATATTAAAGACAGAGTTTATGCTCTAATCAGTACTTATTCAAAATACTCTAAGTGCTAATTAGTATTCCATGGCTTCTTGTTTGGGAATTATTGGAAAATTTAGATCAGATATGGACTGTGACAGATTGTGGTGATTGTAAATGCTAGTAATGTACAGATTGTAGGTATTACTTACAGGATTCTTTTGCATTTGGAACTAAACAACAAAGAAATGCTATATATTAAAATGTGTAATAGTGTACTCAGAGGGAAATTTATAGTCTTAAATATATGTGGCATTTAGAGGGAATTTTATAGCCTATTATGTTCATATTGGAAATTAAGACTGAAAATAAACAAGCTTATTAGCATCCAAATTACAAAGTTAAAAAGAATAGAATAAACTTTCAAATATACAAGAGAAAGAAAATAATCAACAAAATGAATAATCTATGGAAAAGAAGTTATAGGAGAGGGATCAACAAAACTAAAAGTTTTTGTTTGAAAGCTTTAAGAAATGGACAAATTTCTGAGAGAATTACTTAAGGAACAAAAGGCCTGGCCAGTATGCCTCAGTGGTTGAATGATGACCTATGAACCAGGAGTCACGGTTCAATTCTCAATTGGGGCACATGCCCAGGTTGCAGGCTCAATCCCCAGGTTGGAGGCAGCTGATCGATGATTCTCTCTCATCATTAATGTTTCTATCTCTCCTTTCCTCTCTGAAAATAATAAAAATATATATTTTTTAAAAAGGCAGAAGCCACAAAGAAATATACCCAGAATGAGACAGAGTCCCTGACTGGTTTGGCTCAGTGGATAGAGCATCAGCCTGTAGACTGAAGGGTCTTGGGTTCGATTCCGGTCAAGGGCATGTACCTTGGTTGTGGGCATATCCCCAGTGGGGGGTGTGCAGGAGACAGCTGATTGATGTTTCTCTCTCATCTATGTTTCTAATTCTCTCTCTCCCTTCCTCTCTGTAAAAAATCAATAAAATATATTAAAAAAAGAATAAGACAGAGGACAAAATTGCTGATGCAAACAAGTTTAAGAATATGAGAGGATTTCTTGTCCATTGCATGATCCCTTGTTCATCCTATATAATAAAAGGTTAATATACAAATCTACTGAACAGAATGACCAGTTGCTATGACGTGCACTGACCACCAGGGGGCAGATGCTCAATGCAGGAACTGCCCCCTGATGGTCAGTGCACTCCCACAGGGGGAGTGTTGCTCAGCCAGAAGCCCTGAGCCGGGCTCTCAGCTGGTGAGCGCAGTAGTGGTGACGGGAACCTCTCCCACCTCTCCCACCTAAGCCAGCAGATGGACATCCCCCAAGGGCTCCTGGACTGCAAGAGGGCACAGGCCAGGCTGAAAGACACCCCCCTCCCAAGTTCATGAATTTCATCCACCAGGTCTCTAGTATCATATAACAGTGTCTCAATAAATATTTGAGTTAATAATCATATTCACATATAGCAATTATTAACATTTTGGTACATTTATTTTTGTATATATTTTAAAACATATTTGTATTATGATTTTTAAGCACCATTAACACAGATACTTTCATAGATACTAGATTTAAAAAGATAAAAGATAAAGTGTAAATGCAAACAGCATCTGGCTTGTTATTCTTTACCACTTAACAAAACTGTATGAGTTTTAATGCAGCAAATCTTATTTCAATTCCCTTGCAATGAAATGAACAATATATTCTTACTACAGCTATGCTTTTGTGGAGAAAAAAAAAAAGAGATTTTTCTAGCAGTTCCCCTGGGATAGCATGCTATCCATATGGACTTTGATCATTATTAGCAAGGACTGGAACAGCATTATTATATTTTATGATATTATTAAATGAAATTAGCAATCACTGGCGACTGGGGTAGATGGCTCAAGACCCAGTTTCCTGTCACTAGAAGGTGTGTGAAACATATAAAGAAAGCTGGTCTTCTGACCACAAACCTTCTCTGAACACATACAGTACAATGCTGGCATCTAAACTGTGTGGAGATGAGCTATGAGTCTTTTGTTATCACAATTTTGATCTTCCCCTGATTAAATGAGTTTTCAAAAGCTGTTTTTTTTAAACTAGACTAGGTGGTGTATCTTTTTTAGAACTTGTATTATCTGGGAATGTTTTTTGCTGTTGTCCTCTCAAGTTAAAGACAACCTATCCAAGTTGAAAATTCTTGAGGACCTTACCCTTTCATCCTTCCAAACTAGTATTAAGTGTTTTTCTGGCTACATGTGTGTATATGTAAAGGAATAGACAAAATTCTGAAAGGATACACATCAAATTTTCAACAGTAGTTATTTCTATTAAGTAAGGAGTAGTGTGTGTGTGTGTGTGTGTGTGTGTGTGTGTGTGTGTGTGTGTAGTGTTGGGAGTAGGTAGTGATCAAAGACCCTGTTCATGTTAACTTTGAGATTTTAATTATTTAAAGCAAGGAGGGTGTGAAGCATTTCAATTAAATTAAAACTTAAAGAAATACTTTGGGCCATAACATTTTTTCCTTCAAAAATCCGCAGACATTGCTTTACTGCCTCTGGCACTTAATTCAATAAATTTCTTCAACAATTTTTGAATGCCAGCTAGGCATCATTGTAAAGAGGATACCTTAATGAGCAAAAATGGACTTCATGGAGCTTACAGCAAACTGGAAGACAGAGACACTAACCAATTAATCACAGAAGAAGACTGTGGTAGGGGCTTTGAAAGGCAGGTACCTGGTATTTATGAGAGCATGTCACAGGAGAATTGACCTGATCGGGAGGTCAGAGAGGCGCCCTGAAGAAGTGACTGTGAAGTAGAAGGAGAAGGCTTCTGGAGGGAGGGGGAGCTATAGGTGTAAGATTCCTATGAGAGGAGGTAAGCATGGCACCTCTGAGGAACCAAGGGGAAGTCAGTGTGTCTGGAGAGCAGCAAGTACAGCTGGAGAGGCAAGTAGGAGCCAGTCTATGGAAAGCCTTGTAAGCCAAGCTCAGGATTTGGCTTTTGTCCTCGGAGTGATGGGAAGCAATTGAATGGTAAATATGGGAGTAACATATCATATTGTATTACAAAGAGATCCCTCTGGATACTGTGCAGATAATTAAATGTAAAGGAGCAACAGTAAAAGTAGGAAGATGAAAGAGGAGTCAATGACAACAGGCTGAAGGAGAGATAAAGGTTGCTTGGACTAGAAAGACAATGTCTGTAGATATGGAGAGGAGACATATTTGAGACACATTTGGGAGACAAGAAATACAGGACTTCATGATCAATTGGTTATGGTGGGGGATGGGGAGGTGATGAAGAGAAACATGTCAAAGACAACTTCTAGTTTCTGGCTAAAGTGACTGGGATGGTGATAGGCCATCCATGGAGATGTCACAGGAAGAGACCCAGGTTTGGAGAGACCATCACAAATTTAATTTTGGTGGTTTGAATTCAATGATCATTTGAAATGTTTAAGTGGGAATGTTGAGTAGACAGTGGCTCTGCAGATGTAGACCAAAGGAAAGGTCTGAACTGAAGATCTGATTCCGTGGCTCAGGCTACAAGTTTAGAAAGCAAAACCCCCATCTTCCTGAAGCATAAGGCTCTGTACTTGGACTAGACTGCAGAGAGGGAGCAACCAGAAACCAGGAAAGGCTCCCAGATTCACTGTTCCTGCCAAGATTGTCCCTCTGTCTGCTTTTGACATGTTCTCAGCTAGGAAACCCCTCTTCATCTTGTTAGGGAAACACAATGCAGGCCCATCTAGAGCAGGAACCAGCCCCTTGTGGGCCAGTTAACTTCACTCTGTTCCTTTACAACACCATTTTGGAAACTATTTGCTTTTGTTTACTGTTGGGTCTGACCAAGGGAATGGGGGGATCACTTGAGCCACTCAGTCTGGGAGCCCTGGAAAGGTGATTTGAGTGAGACCTTGATTAGGATGGTTCTTTTACAAGACCAAGCTGACCAGAGGGCAGATCCTTCACTTCACATGGACTCTGTGAGCCTTGAATTCCTCAGGGAGAAAACACCTAATTCCCTGGGAAGAGTGTGAAATGTGAGTTCATGACATTGGGTTAAAGACTCTCATGACCAGGAGGAGACAACCAGATTGCAATGTATCCTGTGGCCAGGACAAGCTTCTCTGAGCAGCTACGCAACTAGGTGTGTGAATGGAGGGTGAAGGGGCTTGTTACAGTCTCTATCTCCAGTGCCATCTTGATTAGCACCAAGAAGTACTCTTTCTTTGGGGGCTGGAGAATCCAGGCTGAATGAAGTGTGAAAAATGTAAGACATGAGGTCTGGACATTAATGAATGCTTACATGAGTCCACTCTTATATTTCTTACCTCAATTAGATGCTCACACTTCTTTGGAATCCAGCTACCCCAGCTGCTGGTGGTGTCATTAGCTGCAGGCTGACAGCATCCCTGGAAGTGAGCTTATTAAGAACAAATGAACCTAGGGTTCAGACCCCTTAGGGGTTTGGCTTTCTAAAGTTAGACACAAATAAAAACTCAGCTGCTAGGCTTTGCATTATTACATTTTCTAGGTTATATTGGTCTCCTCGGAATCTGCTTGAGGCATTTCTAAGTTGTTTGTTTTGATTTTAATGAAGGAGATCAGATTTTTAAATAACCCTCAATTATCAGAGAAGCCTCCTTTAAAGTAGGAGTTAGGTAGCAAGAGGACTATTTTAAAATGACCCTTTCTCAGTCAATATGTCTGCTCCCCAAGCCCTGGTCCTGGCTGCTGACTTAAGTGTGCAGCCACAACTTTTTGCTCTAGTTAGCATTTGTTGGGTCTAACACAGCCATAGGCTCGGAAATAGTTCCTAATTTTCCTGCTGCTCCATCAGCAAAATTGACAGTTAAATTCCAATTGCTGAGGCTTTATTAGTTTTGAAGACGTGAGAGGAGCACAGCGGGGTCCCTCGCCCCAGGTGAAGTTTGCAGGACTGGCAGAGAGGAGTCAGCTTTTGACTAATTGTTAACTGAGGACAATTTAACCTGTAGGTGATTGTGAGGAGGTCAAACTTGAAACCTCCTGGTGGTATCTGTGAATAATTGCCCTTTCAGCACTTCCTCAGTTAAGTGTCATCTAAAAGGCCAAGGGGGGAAATGTTTTAAGAAGCTCAGCTGTTGGGTGAGGCAGATATGAGGGGTCATTGTGGTTGGACAGTTCGCAAATGTATTTGCATGTCTCCCACTTCCCTGGAAGTGCCATTTCCAAAAGGCATTCGAGTTCAGCATGACAAAAAGGGTGACTTAGAGAGGGAAGAGTCCTGGTGGTTTCTTGTTATGTAATTGTGTGTGCAGAAGAGGCCAGCTAAGGGCGTTCCAGGCTGAGGTCTTTGTTGAGTCCTTGGATAATTATTTTGTAGCCACTTGTGCACATTTCCATTTCCTAAAATGAATGCTTAGTTCAGAAAAGTTTCCCAGGACAGAATAACAGCGCTTTCCCAGGAAGCGCATGCCCAACAGTACTTTTCTTTCCACCTGGGCCCTTGTTTAAGATGATAATTTACCACAAGAGCATAATTACGCAATTGAAAAGTCTTTAAATTGGATTGTCTGAGAAATGAGAAATGTCGTGGAGCTTCGCAGAACAGGCCAGGTGTGAGTGTAAAGTAAGGAGACTGATGTTTCAATTTCTATATAGCGGGTAAAACAAAGGCAATGATTCTGAACTCTGAATTCCTTCCTCCCTAGCTTAATTTAGGGTAATTAAGGCAGAACCCTGGACACTTTCTGCAGAACATTGCTGTTTTATGTTGCAAACTTCCATCAAGGGTCCCTGCTGCTGGTGATTTATTTGTTTATCTCTAAGGAAGACCTCCTCTGATTTGGGGCTTGTTGAGAGAGAGGACAGTTTTCTTCTTGGAGCCTCACTAGGCATGTGGTTACTCTTAGAATCTTCTTCGCTCCTAAACTGAAAGGTGGGTTGGGTGCATAGTCAACTTTTTGCAGCCTTTTGTTTTAAGTTTTTTCTATTTCCCAAGAAAAGGGTGGGTCAGGTTACCAGCTTTCTTCTATTTTATACAGAAATCTTTTTGTCTATTCTTCTAATAATAATTCCTTCTCCCATCCTGTGGCTGGTTTCTAAATAAGGCACGAGTATGGGCCTAAAAGTCATCTACATTTCTTAGTAGAATCTCAAAATTCTGGACATTAAGATGGGCATTTAGCAACACAGGCATTTCTAACATGGGGTTTCATACAAATTAGAAGTAGACTTTTCAGATGGCTGTGATTTCTCTTCAACCTAGTCAACTTAGGAATCCATGAACTTATTCCAACAATGATGTCATTGCTCAAAATGTCCATACATTTCCGCTTTTGGAGTTGTTCCCCAAGCTGGTTGGCAAATGGCCTGTGTCAAAATGATTTACAGTCTCATTTTGAAAAATCAAAACTAGTATTTTTTTGTTGTTCAAATATCACATAGCTGGATCACCTCCACTTACCTTTATCTATTAAGATGGACTTCAAATTACTTCAGTTCCCCAAAATAAAATTTATTCCTGAAGAATGAATAGTTATTGGTTGCTATTAATGGTATTTTAAGATAATGCCATAGGTTAGAAGAGCAATTCCTAAAATGAAGTTCCATGAATTTTTTAAAAATATGTTTTTATTGATTTTTAGAGAGAGAGCAAGGTAGAGGAATAGAGAGAGAAACATCGATGAGAGAGGGATCTCATTGATTGGTGGGGATCGAGCCCAAAACTGGGAATCACACCAGCAACCTCTTGGTTCCTTGGTCAATGCTCAACCACTGAGCCACACAGGTGGGAGCCATGAATTTTTTAAATGGCAGTAGTATTTGACTATTATAGAGAATCCCAAGGATATTTCCTTGGAGCAAACAATACTTGTTTAGATGTGCAAGTTCTGATAAGTTGGTTAAAAAGAGTCTCCTTTGGTTGGGGAAATGAGATAAGTTGGTTTAAAAAGATTGTCTCATTTGGTCTGGGGTATGAGATAAGTGGACCCCAGTCCCACCAGTGAATATGAGCAAAGTACTTAGCATCTCTAGATTTCTGATTCTTTACATTTAAAATGAAGGGCTTAGATTAGAAAATCTATAGGGACTCTTTTAGCTTCAATGCACCACAATTCATTCATCAAACATTTATTGGGCAACTACTGTTAAGTGTTAGATACTCTCTTAGAGAAAATGATATAAAACGCTTGTCCTAAAAAAACTCAAGCCTGGCTGATGTGGCTCAGTGGTTGAGTGTCAGCCTGTGAATCAGGAGGTCATGGTTGGATTCCTGATCAGGGCACATGCTCAAGTTGCAGGCTTGATTCCCAGTAAGGGGCATGCAGGAGGCAGCCAATCAATGATTCTCTCTCATCATTGATGTTTCTTTCTCCCTTCCTCTCTCTAAAATAAATTCAAATTTTAAATTAAAAAAATCTCAAAATCTGCCCTAACCGGTTTGGCTCAGTGGATAGAGCGTCGGCCTGTGAACTGAAAGGTCCCGGGTTCGATTCCGGTTACGGGCATATCCCCAGTAGGAGGTGTGCAGGAGGCAGCTGATCAATGTTTCTCTCTTATCGATGTTTCTAACTCTCTATACCTCTCCTTTCCTCTCTGTAAAAAATAAAATTTATATTTAAAAAAAATCTCAAATATCTAGCCAGGAATATGGGTGATATACAATTTTTAAATCATCAGTATTGTCAGATGATATCCTATCTTATACACTATTTTATACACCATAATATAATATTTGTTGCTGTGTAAACAGTCTACTTGTCCATCAAACATTTTTCTTTTCTTCCTGGGAGCTCTTTTCCCAGACTCCCTTGTAATTAACTAGGCAAGGTCAAGTGATTAGAGTCTGGCTAATCAATGTGACCAGAAGTCACATATGCCACTTTACAGCTGGTCCATGAACCCTCCCAGATAATAAAGAGAGAATGCCACAGAGCCAGATGAGTGTGGAACCTAAAAAATGAAGGACCCTAGGACCTTGAATGGCAGTTTGAAACATAGGGTGCATCCATACATCCTGACTACCTAAACTGGACTGCGATATGAGGAAAAATTAGCATTTATAGGGTCAGTCCACTCCAATTTGGGGATAGTGGTTACAATTGTTAGATTATCCTGCTTAATATACTTATCTTATAAAGAAAGATGATGGTTGTGAAGGCAGATAGCCATGATAATAGTATCTCAAGTGGGAAAAGAGCTAAAGTGAGTCCTGGGGAAAGGGGGATTTATGCATAAAAGGTAGAAGTCAGCATGGGTGGAGAGCTAGAGCAGCAAGGACCAGACAATACAATAATTTTTAGAATAGTTGATTGCCTAACCCCAGGATGTCTGTCTAAAAGGTAAATGACTTGAGAAAAAAGGGGCCATCCAGTACTTTTAGAAAAAGTAGGGAAGCAATGGCCATTTTGGGAAATTAATCCCCCGTTCTCTGTCCTCTTTAAAAAAGACCTCCAGTTCTGCAGACAATTGACTCACCTACTCACAATTGTCTGACCCAGACAATTGACACAATTACAATTATCTCTTAATGTCTTCTACCCTGGCCTTTGTGCTCTGTGGCCACACAGCCTTTATGACTCATGATTCCTGTGAGAGCCATTCTGCTGCACAACTGTCCTCCCCAGGTGACCACCACTGATGTTTCCTGTCTGGCTGTGGGGGAGAGGAAATACTGTTTTCCTCTTGTCTAAACATTCCCCCCAAAATAAGTGCTGAGGTCTTCTGATTCAAGACGGAAAAACCGCTCATTCATGGACTCTCCTTATTCTCCAAGATGAGGCTGAGAAATACAAAAAGGAATAAACTCATAATGGCAATGAGTTTGGAAAGAGAGATCATTGGTGAGTTCATTATTTCAAGAAATTCCCAAAAGAGGGAAAACTGAAATGTGCTGATTTATGAGCAAAGCAGAGGAAGCTACTGTGGGGCTTGTAGGAGAGGTGGAAGCTGATCTTACCTGTGACATTCTTAAGGGGTTCTCCACTCTGAACCTATTGTTGCAGAGGGTAGTAGTAAGAAGGAACTGAAAAGAGCTCGAGAGAAGAGCTGCAGAAGTCAGCTCTGTTCTCCCCTTCTATTGGCTTCCTTGTATAAAAGAACTAATAGATTGCATTTACTCCAAGACTAAAAAACAAATAAACAAAAGCCAAAACAAAACACACACACACACACACAAAAAAAAAAAAAAAACCAAAAAACTGAAAAATGTTTTCTACTTAATCTAATAAAAGCATAATATTGAAACTGACCATCCCTTTGGGACGCCTAAGCCACACTCACCAGCCAATCAGAGCGACTGTATGCAAATTAACCCAGCCAAGATGGAGGCCGTCACTCACGGACCTGAGTAAACAGGCAGCGTCTGTTGCAGCAGGAGTGAAACTGTTTGCAGGCGGCTAGCCTTCTCCCAGCACCAGGCAAGAACATATTTGCAACAATGTCTCAATCAGAAGCCTCAGGAGCTGAAGCAAACAGCAAGCAAGGCCCACTACTAAGCGCAACATTTTTCATTATAGAAGCCTTGAGCTGAAGCAGAGAGGAGGTTTCATTAACTGCCTAGGCCTCAGCTTAAAGGAACAGTATATCAATTATAGAAGATAAACAAACCCTAGGAACCTGCTTCCAGCTAGCCTTGCTGGGACATTGGGTCAATGGGAGCTGTGGGCAGCCTGAAAGCCTGAAAGCGCCCCTCAGCCCGTCACACAGGCTGGCCATACCCCAATGGGGTGAGGGATCCCACTGGGGGGCTTGGCCAGCCTGCAAACAGCCATAAGCCCCTCACATAGGCTGGCCAGGTACCCCAGTAGGGATCCAAAACCTGAAGGGGCTGTGGGAAGCCTGAAAACAGCCCTCAGTCCCTCACCCAGGCTGACCATGCATGCCAGCAGGTGGACATCCCCAGAGGGGTCCCAGACTGCGAGAGGGCACAGGCCAGGCTGAGGGACCTCCCGAGTGCACAAATTTTTGTGCACCGGACCCCTAGTCTGTAAATAAAGAGAAAAAGTAATCTGTAGAGACCTAAGACTTTTAATGAATATTGCTGTCCCAGAATAAAGCATTTTTTTCTCCTGGAACTCAGGCAGCTTGTTCTTCCCTGATCACTCTAAAGCAAAACCTGTCATTCAGTACATCCCATCCAGATACACAAAGGTAACAATCAGCCTTACAATTCAGGGCAGAGTTCTGTTGGAGGAAATGATCATATGGACCTATAAACAGCAGAAGAAAACCATACCAGCTACCTAGAATAATCAACCTTGTCCCTCATTCCTGAATGTGAGTGAACAATGTGTGAGAAAGAAGAGTGGTATGTAAAAGAAGGACCAAAATAAACATAACTGACCCCAGAGGAGCTATTTCAGGAAACAGAAGATCAGATCACTTTTAAAAATCTGATTATGTCTTCACAGAGTATTCAGAAGACATTGTGTTCAAGACAAGACTAGAGTGATATAATAAATGAATAGTCAAAGAATTAACTCCTATAATAAAAATTATGTTAAAAATTAATAGCAAGTATTGATAATTAAGTGAAAGCAATATTCCAAACTATTGAGCAAAAAGAGGGAAAGACATAAATGTCTCATATATATATGAGAATATCAATCTAGGGTTCCAGATTTAGACTATATAATACCGGGTAGAATTTTTTTAGTTGTGAGAAAAATATCCAGGAGTTGAAGAAAGGCAAATCTCTTCAGTTTGATGGGGCTCATCAAGTACTGAGCAGTATGAAAGAAAAAAGATCCACACATGAGAATAATCTCATCCAACTCAAAAATATCCGAATAAAGAGAGAATCCTAACAGTTTTCAGTGTGAAACAATTAGCAAAGCAAGTAGCATGCACTATAACAAAATCAATTGGATTTTATTTAACCTAGAATTCCATATCCTGCCACACTGCCAATCAAGTGGGAGACTAAAATACATTTTTAGACATATGGGGTCTCAGAATATTTACTTGACAAAATAAGGGCATGATTTCTAGCAAAACCAGGTGGAAAGAAAGCCATGATTATGGAAAGAGTGGCTTTGATGCAATGGTGTGTCAGAGGAAAATCCAGTATGGCAGCCGTGTGTCAGGCCCAGAGAACACTCAGTCCGCAGGGAGACAAGACTCTTGGAAGCTGTCTCTGAGAAAATAGAGTTTCCATGCTAAACCATCATTGAGAAAAAGAAAAAAAATTGAGGGACTTGAACAACTTATTTATCTTCTTTAACAAGAAAATAAAAGGTAATTAGAAATCTCAGGAAAAACCATATCATTTTGTAACAAAGTCCTGGGTCACATAGAAAGATAAGAATAAACTAATGCTTAGTACAGATTCTTATCATAAATTCTTTTAAACCACTTTAGAGCAGGTCCTTTCATATTTTAAATGTATGTAACATAATATGAAAGAAATGAAATGGGCCCTTGCTGGTTTGCTCAGTGAGTAGAATATCAGCCTGTGTACTGAAGGGTTCTGGGGTTGACTCTGGTCAAGGACACATGCCCGGGTTTCGGGCTTGATCCCCAGTAAGGGGTGTGCAGGAGGCAGCTGATCAATGATTCTCATCATTGATGTTTCTATCTCTCTGTCTCTCCCCCTTCCTCTCTGAAATCCATAAAAATATTTTTAATAAACTCAAAAGTATTAAAACTATTTTACGTTAGTAGACAATAAAAATGTACCATAAAAAAGAATTACTGTTTTGGAGGGTAATTAGGCACACAAATAAAATGATCAGTTTGTTGAGTTAAAAAAAAAGAATGTTAATTATATTGTGACATGATTAGAGCATTGGTTGAGGGTTGGGACAGATAATGTATTTGATCTAGATACTAAAAATGTTCTCCAAATGTCCAAGGGGTTAGGATGTTTTATCTGTATTGAATAAAAAATTAATTATATGATCCAGTTTGGCTCTGTGGTGAATAATATTTACATAGTAATTACAGCAAAGAGGGTATTGGCTTGTTGGTTTTAGATTCAATCTATAAATAAAGCATGGAAGATTTAAGGTTATGGAATAGCATTTAAATATTGTCATCAACCATATATAAGAAGATATGCAATAGAACTATGGGTAAGAAAAGTAGAGAAGTTGGGAAGTGAATTAGGGACAGTAAGATAAGTGACAGGTGATGGGCAAGAAATACTACCAATAGTTGACAAACAAAAAGATAGATATTTATGTACCGTATTTTCCGGCATATAAGACGACTGGGCATATAAGATGACCCCCAACTTTTGAGAAGATTTTCCTGGGTTAAAAAGTCTGGATGGAGACCGTATGCGGCACAAAAAGGAGCCGACCGGAGACACTCGCAGTCTCCGTCCAGCTCCATTGAAATGAATGGAGTATGGCCGTTTTGAGCTCCCCCGACCGTATGCGGTGGTCACAGATTTTCCAGTCTGGCTCAGAGGTTTCAGCACCCACCCTATAAGACGACAGCCAGCATATAAGATGATCCCTGTCTTTTGAGAAGATTTTCCTGGGTTAAAAAGTCGTCTTATATGCCAGAAAATATGGTATATTACTTAAAATTACACTGGTTGCTAATAGATATTGTGAATAGTCAGTTGAGTGCTGCTACTTACTCTTGATAGAAGACAGAGGGTAGTTGAAGATAGACTGTTGTCATATCCTCAGCTCATCACTAAGCAGTAAATAATCACGTAATTGCTAAGAATGTTGACTGGGGAATATTTTTAAATTAATGAGTACAGAAACACAGTGCCTTTTGATCACTAAAACATTTTCTCTAAAGGGGAGGGACTCTCTAGAGCACTGACTTAATGTTTTTGGTGCTTGAGGCCCAAACAGAGTAAAGGATACAAATATTCCAGATTTCCTACTGTCCTGATTGTCCTTGATAATCATAAAACTGTTGAAGAAATATCATGTTGAAAGCCAAAGAAGGCCAATTTGTAGATGCACTACTGAGCACAAGTGTTCTCATTCTGCTGGCCTATTTGATTACGGCTCAAGTGGTAGTTTCTGGAGACATGGGGTTGGAGGCAGCAGTTCCATCTACAGACCCTGGGAGGCCATAGACCCAGGGAAGCCACAAAGGAAACCTCTAAGCCTCCAGTGACCAAAAAAAAAACCCTCCTGCTGAGCCATCCCTTTATATTCAGATGCCAGAGGATGTCTGCTTGGGGCGCAGGTCTTGTATGAGAAGGCACATGACAGCTTCAGACCCATGTCAGTACTCTGCTTGCTCACGGATGAGACGGTGGAACCACACCTCTTGGAGCAGGTTGTCTTTTGAACTGTCCTAAAAACAAGAGCTTCTCATGGTCGGGAAGAGATGTTTCCCCATTCAGGGAGAATCACCTGCTGACATCCAGAAACCCCAATAAGCCTGACACACTCGGTAGGAAACGCCTTAAACTGATCCTTTGTAAAGCATTTAATCTCACTTTTTTGCTCAGTGATATCTTCCACTTAAAGTGGAAATCGGGTCAAATACTTATAGTTATTGTCTTTCTTAAATAGAGAGGATGAGCTTCTATAAAATCTGTGTTTTAAAATGATATTGATTTAATATAATCCAAGAGATATGCAAAAGTATACTCAGCTAATTGACAATAAATCTCTGACATTCTAATTATTTCAAATAACCTAAGCCTGGAAAGGTCTGTCTTGACCACAGCCTCATAACCTGATTAGGCCAGTAGAAGGTGTACACAGTAGGAAATGTATACATGAGGAAATCCATAGGCTGGCCAGTGGCAACCTATGACATCTCATGGCACAAAAGCTCTGGGGAACAGGAACGCTGGGAGTCTTCTTCAGAACCCTTGACTATAGTTAGGGCCAGGGTGTTGATTAGTTTGTAGAAGGAGCAGAAATGGGACAGCACACTGAGAGAAGGAAGGACACGATATCATGACATGGAAGAGTCCAGGAATACATCATGACCGTGAGTATGCAAGCTATGAGGTAGAGAAGGGTCCCTAGACTTGGTTTGTGGGGATAGGAGCGGCAGAAGCAGAGACAGAGAGGACCTACATCCTTGTCAATGGTGGAGTTCAGAGTGGGAATTAATGAAATGCTTCTTTAATTGGGCTCCTGTATTCCCTCAAGGCCAGGTACGCATCTGTTTCTGAGCTTCATGGCACCCCTGCTTTCATACATGTCCTTATGATAGACTCTCATAATGTGAACTAACCTGAATGGGTCTCTGTTTTTTGCAGCCTAAAGATCCTAGCTAAGCATGCCAACCCACTCATCTGCCTTTCTAGTTGGACAAGCTCCTTTGAGATTGCTCTTCTAGGGGAGTGATGAAGTAACTGAGACAATGAAAAGATGGTCTGAAGGAAAGCAAGTCAGCATTGTCCCCTAATGCCTGAGGGCAGTGCCCCAAGGTGGGGTCTTTATGGGAGTCCAGGAAGTGGCAGGGGAGGGCAATGAGGAGAAAGTGCTGCATGCTTGGGGATCAGGCAGAAACTCGATTTCCAATATCTTCACCACCAAGGATTCCCACCCCATGCACCCTCTCTCCCCACAACCACTTTGATTTTTCTTCATGGAAACTAAGTTTTGAAAAGATTTAATCCAGCAAACACATGGTATTAATTTAAATCATCATTTCCCCATTGGAATAAATATAAATTCTATCAATAAACTCAGAGCACATAAATCTTACTTTTATAATCTCTAATTTACCTAATTTGACCCCCTGATTCCTCATTTCACTAAGTAGGGAGGAAATATAACTCCAGTCATTTTTGAAGCTCTATGTCCCAGGTGGAAAGGAGTGGGGGCGGGGGGGGGGGCGGCACTAGTCATTTATGCACATGAGCTGTCAATTCTGGGATCTCCATAGTCCCACCTGCTCTATCTTCCATAGCATGTTGAGGACATCAGAATCTTCACTGTGAATACTCTGGGACCTTTCTGAGTGTGACATGCAGTCATCCTCTCTGAGGTCTGGCTCTTGAAACATGGTCTTGAAAAAGTTCAGTTGTCCAAGCTCTTTCTCTTTCTCTCCTGGCCCAGTTGGGAAATTTATGGCTTGTAGCTGGGGAGAGCCTTTCCTGTAAAACTCATCTGGATGATATTTTGATCAGGTAGCCCAGTACATGTGAGGAATCTATAACTAGACCTTGAACATTCAGACACACACACACACATATATGCATGCATGTGTGTGCTCATGTGGATTAACATCATCTCTAAAATAGTGTTTTCTCTTTCAGAATGGAATAATAATTATGTTGATTGTGTGAACATTGTGTCTGAGGTAACATCTAATCTAATAAAAGAGTAATATGCAAATTGACCATCACTCTGAGACACCCAAGCCATGCCCACCAGTCAATCAGAGTGGCTGTATGCAAATTAAGCCAGCCAAGATGGCAGCCGGCAGCCATAGAGCTGGAACAAGCAGGAGGCTTCCGTTGCAACTGCCTGACTAGGCCGGCGAGCCTCTGCTCAAGGTAACAAAGTTTCAATTTTAAAAGATAAATAAACCCCAGAAACCTGATTTCAGGCAGCCTTGCTGGGACCTTGGGTCAATGGGAGCTGTGAGCACCCTGAAAACAGCCTTCAGCCCCTCACCCAGGCTGGCCACACCCCCATGGGGGAGGGTCCCCACGGGGGGGCTTGACAAGCCTGCAAACAGCCATCAGCCCCTCACCCAGGCTGGCCAGGTACCCCAGCAGGTGGACATCCCCTGAGGGGTCCTAGACTGTGAGAGGGCACAGGCCGGGCTGAGGGATCCCCCTCCCCCAAGTGCACAAATTTTTGTGCACTGGGCCTCTAGTAAGCCAGTGGGACTTCTGGAGTTTCCCCTTGGTTGAATCTCAAAGCAGAGGAGTCATGTGGATTAGAGACACTTGTAAAATAAATTCTGCGAAGCAAGTTGATGAACTATCAGCTCAGTCTCATTAACTTTAGGGAGACCCCAGATGAAGCTTTATTTCTAACATATCTGGTTTCAGGGAAAGTAAAATGTGCAAATGTCTCCTTAATGCCTCCTGTTGCCACTAAATTGCTGCCTATTTATTTCTGACTCTGGGTCTCTGTGGAAGGAACTGAGTAGCCATGGACTTGGGGGTAGGTTTTCCTCCAGGGCTCCTGAGATTCTCTTCTCAAGCCCTCCTGTGCATCTTCCAGAGTGCAGGGAAGCGGCTTCCTCTTGCTGTGTTTCTTGTCTGCTAGCAGCTTTGAAACTGTAGACCTGATATCTCTGGTTGGAAGGTTCTGGTTCATCTATTCCTAGGTTTCATAAAATGTCTTTTGTGCCCTGTGGCGGGAGAGGGAAATGCCAAGTAGAACTACTTCAATTTAGTGTACTCAGGACTTTCGTGAACATTATTTCATCTGACTTCACACAGCCTGGCAGAGTAGTGGTTTCTTTGTTTACAAATGTGGAAAATGGGGCTCAGAGAGGTAGAGGGATTTGCTCATGGTCAGAGCTGAGCCTGGACTGGAAGCCAGCTCTTCTGTTTCCCGCTCCGTGCTCTCTGGGCCTGCTTCTTAGTGACAACTGGTCAGTAGGCATATGATGAGTTTTTAATGTGAATGGAGCACTTTTCAGGCCCCGAGTAAATAACTAGAACAGTTCTAGACACATTCTTGAAGTTGCATATAATTTAGATGAGTGTTTACGTGTGTCTGTCTGGGGTACCCTGCTAGGTCAGGCTGAAACCAATTCTTAGGAACTTACAGCCTAAGAGAAAGTCAGTGCCATCACTCTGCTCCCTTGTTAGGTGCAGAGAGTACAATTTGAATCTGGTTTTCTTTCTCACTAGGTTTAAGTAAACAGACCCCTGGAAACCTCAACCCCTCACAGAGCTTAAAAAGGATAATGCAATATTCTCCACTAACCAACATCTTTCCCCCTTTTCTTCCCTTTGTTCGCTCACTCTGATCAGGGACCTGTGGCTAGTCTTCCCTGTGTTAGTCAGACAGAGGAGAGAAGAAGCAGTTTGGACTGATGTGGGTACAAAGAGTATCCCTACTTCTTCCCAAATGTCAGAAACTTGGATTTAAATAGAGAAAGGAGAGTTTGGGTTGGGAGCAGGTGATAAGAAGGAAAAGAGAGAGAAGTGATGGAAATGTGTGTCATGTCTACTTCTCGCCCATTCTTGTGCACTGGGCTTGACTCACCTGAGGTCAAATGTGGACAAAGATGTCTCTATGGCAGACTGGGCTCGGGGTGAGGCTGGGGCTCACAGCAGGTCTATGAAACACTGAGGCTCTACCTCACAGTGCTGCATCCACTGAGCTGGGCTGCATCTTGGGTCAAAGGAACCTTTGGTCTTTGGTGGATCCTTGAAACATTCTAAAGACAAAATAAGGGATGTGACTTTTACTCCTCAATTCTGTAGACTAGGGAGCTATTGAAGTGCCCATTTGTTAAGTAGGAAGGTGACCGTTTTACTTGCCCTGCAACACTAACAGAAATCTAAATGAAAGGAAATTTTTTCTAGAATACCACCATTTTCACTTTGAAGCATTTCTTACCACCCTGGCTCCAAGAGTGGGTAAAATAAGATATAGTTTTAATTTTCAATACTATTTAAAAAGGAATAAGTCATAAGAACATTCCATGTCACTAAACAGTCTCCATAGTAATTTTTATTGACTTTATAATATTCATTTGAGTGGATTTATCTTAATTTACTTGATCATTTTCTTGTTATTGCTTTAAAGTCATTTAACATTTCATTATTATAGGCAGTAAACATCATTTCCCCATTGAATGATAGCCTTAGAATATAATCTCAGAAATATTATTTTAAGGTCAAAGATTATGAATATTTTAATGAATATTTATATTTGCAAATTACTTTCCAGAAGAATTTTTACTAGTTCATATTGTCAGCTATTAAGTATGAACAGGCTCACTCACTTAGTCATTCAGCAAATATTTATTGAGCACCTAGAGTATGCCAGCACCATCTCTGCTGTCAGAGTTTAATGTCAAGTTAGGAAGACACAAAAATTGACTACAACTGCGGGACCAGATCCACATAGTCAGCTGGCCATGAAATGTGCTGTATGAAGTGATGTGAAAGTCCATTAGTGTTTTTTGAGTGATTGCACTTTAGAAAGATTAGTTGGCCTTCTGCTGTAGGAGAGACTGGTTGGGGGAATGTCTGGTACCAGGGGGAATTGTGTGAAGCTTTGGGGTGAAAAGCAGTGAGGCTTCTTGAACTAGGGAAGAACTAGGGAAAGAAGTCCAGAGATGTGACTGTAACTAATTAACAAGTTAGGAGATAATGCATAAGCCATGTAAAATGTCATTGTACAAACACAAAATATGGTAAGACCATTAGGGTTGACAATTCCACATTGCAGATGGCTGATTGACTTCAGGGTCTAATTGTGACACTTGTCCGCCCAGCTCAATGCCAAATACAGTCCGATGGTTAGATAATCATGTGGCCCAATTAGTGTGACTGTGGGAACCTTAATGTCTTTATTCCTAGTTTTCAGTGTATTTTAAAATATGCCCTAAGTGATATTTAAAGTCATAGCTTTTTGCTTCCCATATATATTGTGATTTTCCCAGGATGCTGCTGGCCTTACGCCATAATGGACTCTGACTGTCCGATATAGTTGATCTTGCAACACCAATACAATTTATTGCTGAAAATGAACATAGTTGCATTAAAATGCTCCTTGACAGCTTTTACCAGTTCTCTTCATAAAGCAAGGATGCCATAAATCAGGCAGCTGTTAAACATCTGCATTGAAGCTCATCCCTAGGTCTGAGCCCAGAATCTCCTGACTGGTACTGAGGTGTGGCTGGGAACCAGATCCTCGGATCAGCTCGTCTTCCTGCCAGAGCATATGGGACAGCACTAACCAAGAATTACAGCCTCAGGCTCCTGAAATTCCACAAAATTAATGAACTGTGAAGTTTGTACAGAGATGAAAGAAGTATAACTAGAAAAATTGTTTAGCAAGCCTTCATCAACTGTCTTTTCTGCTTCATTTTAGGGCAGTGGGTGTTGAGGGTGACATTCAGGCCAGCACTGCCCCAGTGTTCGTGGGACTCAGTGGGGACTGCGCATATCAGTGCTACAAGCTTCCAAACTGAGTTGATGAGATTCTGGATGTTTAGGAGACATTGGCTCGACTTTGATGACTGAATGTATTGTAAAACCAGGAACAAGTCCTGCAATCTACAGAAGAGAAAATTAGCTATCTATATTTTTCTTTATTCTTGTTGGCTGCATGTTAATTTGTCTGAGGTTTTCTTCACCTGTTTTCACATGATTTATGATTTCCCTGCATTGTCCTCAGTATTTTCTTTCTAATCTATAAGATCAACACTTATTTTCACTCTTGTGTGCCTCTTGGGATATTACAAACTCATTCAAAAATCTTCTAGGACTACATCTGCCATCTGTTGAGAATTACTGTGTCCCAGGCATTGTGCTGGTTTCTTACATGTTCTATTTCTAGAAGATCGTCGCCATGCTTTAGCTGGGACAGTGGAAGTCAGGCTGCTTAAATAGTACTCAAGGTCACGAATCAGTAATGGCTTTTCGGGTATCAGAAGCTATATCTGACTGACTCTAAAATTTATTTTTCTCTCCATGTTGATTTTTTATCTCCCAACAAAAGCTTAAAATAATCTGAACGCAAGTTGACCCCTCAAGAACTTGGAAAGTTTGATGTCTTATCAAATATGTTTGTACATCTGCTCTTCTCATTTCATCTCCGGTCCCCAGGAGTGGTTAAGGCCTTGCTGAGCTTCAAGCTGCAACTCTGCTGGGCTTTGTCTGTGGCTGAGGTTTTGCAAAGGCTAAGGAAAATCCTATCTGCTCTGAGCTGCAGACATTGAGCAGCATTGTTGCTGCTGAGTCTGGGGCTCGCCCTGTAGCTGAAAAACATCTCTAACCGTGTCCCCATCTGGCAGATAAATCTTGCCGTCATCATGCCTGTCACCAACCACATCTCATATGCTGGGTTGTCCCCTGAAAAAGGATTGCCTCTCCAGGTGACTGTTTAGCTTGAATCACTGCTGCATATATCACCCAGGCAAATCAGATCAAGCGAAGAGCAAATTTCATGCACTTGTTGAAGAGCGATTCCACCAGGTAAAATACGTAATGTGTCACACTTGATCTAACACTCACCAAAACGGCCTTATCTGGTTGCTTATTAGGAAAGGGGAGGCTTGGGAGAGGAGTAGGAAACCCTATGCAGATCTCTCCGTGGCAAGGAGAGATCCTAAAACAATGGCTGCATTTAAAAAAGTTTTCATCTTTTATAACAATAACTTTCAAACACACTCAAAAGTAGAGAAAATAGTCAAATAAAGCTTCATATGCCCATAAGTCAGATTCAATAATTATTAAGCTACTGCACCATGAAAAACACAAAATAATGCCCAGGGATCAAATTAAAAAATTAAGACAATTACTAGGCTGTGAACTATGAATTATACCTGATTAAAAGTTCATATTCACATTTCCTTCCTCTCACTGAAATACAGTTAAAAATAATTCACCAATCATCCATTTATTGCACAAGAAATCTTCATATAAAAACCATATATAATATTTTAAAGTACTTCACTACATTTGCTTTATTTATTATTAAAAACCCACTTTGGGTGGTCAAAAGAAGGATGTCAGCTTACAGGCCTCGTTTGTATCAGAAAAGAGAAGTAAGTAACAAGAGTCAAACTCCCTGTTGCCTTTTCTCAATGAATAGATATCTATTTGTTTACAAATGTTTACTGGGTGCCTAGCATACGCTAGACTCTGCTAGGCACAGGCAATAAATTTGACAAAAAGGAAAAAGCACAAAGTGTTGCAAAGAGTATTGGCTCTGTCTCATTATAGATGCTCAACAAATGGCCATGAACAATATTCATAACAATAAAACTATTGTTTTTCTTATTATATACTATCATATAATAGGCTCCTACCCTTGAAAGCTTTCAAACTTGTTGTTAAGACAGACATTCAAAATAATAGGTGCAGTAAGGTTATAAACAAATATGGTGACAGAATTATCCATGGGGGAGTAGTAGAGAAAATAAGAGAGAATTAATTGCATCTAGGATGGGTGATAACTGAACTGATGCAGTACAGACTCAGGAGGTGCCCTCCAGGTGGGAATGTGGGGTGCAGGTGGTGGTGATGGAACGACCAGTCAGCAGAGGCAAGAACAGAGTAAAGGCGAGTTGTTGGCATTCCCAAATAGGCGCCATGACTGAACTGGTAGTTAGACTGGAGGCCACCTAGAAACAAGCTTTTATGCCTTTGAACTGTGTCCTGCTGGCTCCCTGCTGCTTACAGGATACAGTTCAAAAGCACAATAGGCTGTGTTTGATGTGCCCTCCTGTCTATCCACCAGTTTGGGTATGGTACCTATTTGGAAGGCCAAGAACTCTCCATACGTTTATACCCTTATGTGGATGTTAGTGCGGGAACTAATCGAATGTTGCTAAAGCAGGGGTCCCATGATCCAATCTCGAAACATGATCATAATTTTAAAAAAATAGGCTATCCAAGTGAAAAGAAATGTACAGGTAACTGGTTTTTAAAATTGCTATTCTGAGAGACATTTTAAAGGGACTCATTATTGGAAAACATTTTTCTTTTTATAAGACTTTTCTCTTCCATCCATTTTTCTTGCATATTGCAAATACTCACCACATGGCTTCAGAAACATCCCTTTTTAGCCCTCCCCAGCCTTTGCTATGATCACTTGTCTTTTTATTCCTCTCTCGTCTCTAGATCCTGTGCTACATAAGGACCAGAGGGCCAGAGCAGGCAGTAATTGATCAGACAGACAAAGCCAGCTATCTCTTTAGTGAGCAGAGAGAGAGAACAGGCTGGAAATATACACAATTATAATTGGGGTTTCATTACAGCAAGATGAATAAGCCATCTGCAATGATGGACACCTCGCTCCCCAGTGATGTGTATATCACAATCATTTTGTGTTTATTTTTGTTGTCAGCAACTTTCATCCTGTACATGACATGGCCAACATTATAATGAGCCAAGAAAGCTTGCTACTGGAAGAGGGGCTGAGGGCAGCTTGTGTTAGGGAAACTGCCTCTGCCAGGAAGCTGAGACTGATTTCCTTCTCTGAATTCACACTCAGACTGCTTTAGGCTGGCATCACCGGCAGCGCTTTCAGGAGGTGTGTGGGGTTGGCTATCATGAAAGTAAAGAGTAGTAAGACCGCAGAGTGGAACCAGCAAGCTGCTTTAGCTTCGGACGTCTTCTTGCTGTTGGTCACTGGTCGCTGTGGCTTTGGCCTGCAGTCATGCATGGGCAGCCCTTTCATCATTCCTGGTTGCTGACTTACCCTGACTCTTTGATTAACCATTTGCTTCAGGAGCTCCAGGGTCCTCTAGTATTTGTGTCAGTTTGACATCGGGGTGCTGTTTGCTTATCTGGTCATCAATCCCACTGCTGCTCTTATCCCTGCATTCTGGAGAGCCCTACCTCCCTGGCTGCCCTTTCCCCCTGCTTCTGACTGCGGGGTCCTCAAACTACAGCCAGTGGGCCACATGTGGCCCACCGAGGACATTTATCCGGCCCGCCGGGTGTCTTTGCAGCCTTGTTTTTTTACTTCAAAATAAGATATGTGCAGTGTGCATAGGAATTTGTTCATAGTTGTTGTTTTTTGTTTAAACTATAGTCTGGCTCTCCAACGGTCTGAGGGACAGTGAATTGGCCCCCTGTTTAAAAAGTTTGAGGACCCCTGGGCCTTAGGACCTGAGAGAATTTAGCAGCCAGAGGTGATGAGCCAATTAAGGACATGATAAAAGAAGGGATTAAATTGACAAAGTTGAGTTGAAGAGAAGGTAATTTAGGAGAAATTGTATAGTGTGGGGTTTTTGTTTGTTTGTTTTTTACCTTGGTGACTCATTGAGGTTACCTAGAAAAATTTTGAAAAAATGCTTTTGCCCCAAACCAGTAAAATAATTGAAATCTTTTGGATGGGACCTGTGGAGGGCAGCCTCCAGCATAGTCCTCAGTGACATTACCCAGGGTATGTATGCCCTTTTATAATCCCCTTCCTTTAAGTGTGAGCAGGACTTTATGAATTGCTTCTAATTAATAGAATAAGGTGACCATGAAGGTTTGTGACCTGTAGACTAAGTCATCAAAGGCATATGGTTTTGCTTTCTGGCTCTCTCAGATCACTTGCTTTGGGGATAGCCAAATGTCGTGTCATGAACAGCCTCATGGAAAGGCCCAGGTGATGAGGAACTCTGGACAGTAGCCCTGTGAGTGAGCTTGGAGGTACATTCTCCCATCTCAGTCAAGCCTCAGGTGACTGTAGCCCTAGCTGACACCTTGCTTGAAACTCTAAATCAGACCTACCTGGCTAAGCTGCTCTGATTCCTGACCCCCAGAAACTGTGAAATAAAAAATGTATCTTTTTAAAGCAATTAAACCTTGGGATGGTTTGTTACACAGCAATCTAATATAATAAAAGAGAAACATGCAAATTGACCATTACCACCAGCCAATCAGAGTGGCTGTATGCAAATTAACCCAGCCAAGATGGAGGCCAACAGCCATGGAGCTAGAGCAAACCAGAGGCTTCTGTTGCAACTGCCTGCCTAGGCTGGCTGAGCCTCTGCTCATGGCCACGCCCACCAGCCAATCAGAGCAGCTGTATGCAAATTAACCCAGCCAAGATGGAGGCTGGCAGGGCGGCTCTGTACTGGGAGCCTCCATGGCCAGACGGCATAGCTGTGCCAGGTGTGTAAGCTCAGTGGGAGGGGGGGATCTGGCCTGGGGCCTCCTCGGGGCATCCAGGAGCAGCTGTCCTGGGTCTGCTGCCTGGCTCCGCCCCTGGGAGCCTCCGAGGAGTATCCAGGAGCGCCTGTCCCAGGTCCACTGCCTGGCTCTGCCCTGGGGGCCTCCGCAGGGTGTCCAGGAACACCCGTCCAGGGTCCACTACCTTCATCCGCCCCCCAGGGGCCTCCACAGGGCCTCCACAGGGCATGTGGGAGCATCTGCTGCACAGTGCGGAGAATCCGAAGCCAGTTCACTGCCCAGCTCCACCCTGGGTGTGTTTGCTCAGCAGCAGGGCCCCACCGAGGGATTCTGCATCAATGTCCGCCCCTGGCTTGCCACCCAACTCTGCACCAGGTGTGTCCCCTCAGTGATGTGGGCCCACCAGGCATGTGCAATCGTGGGCCCTCCAGTGGGAAACGTCCAGGCCTGCACTCACCAGCCTTCCCACCCCCAGTGCACGAACCCTGAAGGGGCTGTGCGCAGCCTGAAAATGGCTCTCAGCCCCTCACCCAGGCTGGCCAGGCATGCCAGCAGTTGGACATCCCCCCTGAGGTGTCCCAGACTGCAAGAGGGCACAGGCCGGGCTGAGGGACCCTCACCCCCTGTGTGCACAAATTTTTGTGCACTGGGCCCCTAGTAGATAATGAATACAGGGATGAAGCAACTGTATTTTTTATAAGTTTGCCAGGTGACTCTAAAGTGTAGCTTCTGGTATCAAGGATTAAATGAGAGGAGGTGCCTGGGAGCTGACAGGAGGCATGGAAGAGAACAGATGCTATGTGTCAGTCACTGTGCTGCATTCTTATATCCGATATCTTCCTGACTTCACAGTCCCTCCATGAGTTATGTGCTATCATCCCTACTTTACAGATGAGGAAACTGAGGTTTAGCAAAACAAACTTGCCCAGGACATGAATACTTAACACCAAGGCCTTGTTTTTCTTTTGCTGTTTCTGATGCAGCGCCCTCCCCACAGCCCCTAAAAGAGAGCTTGGATCAAGAAGAGAGAGAGTTCTGGCTCCTGCTAACCCGGGAGCTGTAATTTACCTGCCTGTCAGTCATTTGTACCTGGGTCTGCCTTTTGCTCAGTGGCTGCTGAATGCTCGCCAAAGGGAGTGCTGATTGCGTGCTCACCAGGGATGTCAGTGCACCAGCATCTAGCACTCAGCAAATGTTTGCTGGGGAGCCTGGGGCAAGAGTGGTTTTGGAGAGAAGAGGCCAGGCCAGGCTGTGTGCATGGATAAATGGGGGCTGAGCCTTTATTCCTTGGAGAAGATTTGTGGGCCTTTGGTCCTGAGCTGGTCTCTCTGGCCATTTTATGTCACCATTTAACCACAAGTATTAAACAGGAAGCCTTTTCCAGTTTCTACCCACTGTGTCCTAAAATGGTCCCCACGGTGCCCGGTGTGCCTGGGCTCCCAGGAACTCAGCACACACTGCCCAGCTCTATCCATCTCCAATCCTGGGAAGAAAATCTGCCTGGAATTAGATGGTTCTGGAACAGCTAGCCATGGAAAAGGCGAGAAAGCACATTTCCTCCATTTGGAACTCATACGAGAGTGTTTAAAATCTAGGCTCCGTGGTGTTCATCAGGCTTCAGCTACGGAGAGCATTCTTAATAGAAACCCATTATCATAATTGAATAATCTTTAATTACTGCTTCCAAATGAAAAACAGCAAAACAAAACCCAAACCCAGCTCTCAATTTTTGTTTAGTGAGGATTACATAAAGTTAATATCTTGTGGAAATGGCTCAGTAATTGTAATTACTCAGCAATGGTGTCCTCTAAATCTGGAGGAGGCTGGCTAAGCTAATTAGCTGCTCCAGCCGGTTCGCATCATCTCCACCTTCTAGGATGGCTCTGGGAAGTGTCTTCAGCGACCCAAAGTTGTTCTGGCATCGTGCTCGAGTGCACAGAGACACTCCCAGGGCTTTGAAAGGCAGCGGCAGCCATAGAGAGACAGCATGTTCCTCCATGACCGCCCATCACTTCAGGTCAGAGAGGGCAGTAGGGCAAAGTGCAGCTGGGAAGTGGAAATCAGTGAGGTGCAAACATCGCCCAGGAGATCAAGAAGGCGTTTGACTCCCTGCCCCACTCTGTCTCTGCCTGGCAAGTCTGGATGCCATTTAGAAATATGTATTTGCAGTGAGGGTAATATCAGGAGAGAATTACTCATTTGTAAGTCCCTTTCAGTATACTGAAAGTTAAAACGCTATGCCTCTAAAATACATGTATGCATAACACTGTAGGGTGGTGGGGGAGGGTGGCTTCTGGGTGAGGGGTCAGTGGAGGTAAGGGGACATCTATAATACTTTCAACAATAAAGATAAATTTAAAAATGAATGAATAAAATAAAATACAGATTGCCTTGCTCGGCTGTGCAGTTTGAACACTGCACAAACTACCATGCTGAGAGGATGAACTGGGGCGGAAATCCAGCCTGCACATCCCTTGCTCAGCTTGCCTCCTGCAAGTGGGATGCCACATAGAGAGAAAGGATTGCTTTTTACCTCACCCCCAAGCGCCACCTGATTGCTATACCAATTCACCTGCAGGAGCTCTCTGTTCAGAGGGGACTTGTCATTTCACCTCGTCTGTCTACAGAGGTGTCGTTTTGTAAATCCCGCATAGACTGTACATGCTAGCTGGAGGCTGGCTTAACAGCATGAATTTTTTAAATTGACATAGAAAAATTGGTGTCTCATTCAAATTCACATTGGGTGTCTCTTTCAAGGGTTTGGATTGCTGAAAGCCTCTCTTTAAACCACCTCCACTATTGTCTTGCATCTTCTTATCAAAGTGCCTTCAAATAAATAATCTCTGGATCAAAAAGTTCTCCAAATTGGGCTTTTAGTCTTATCTCAGCCACTGTGATCCTCACACTAACGAGGAATGTGTTTCTTGCCAGCCTCCTCCCGGGGCCTGATGCACCCTTGGGCAGAGACAGATTCACTGTGATGCCACCGTAGCTGAAGCTTCGGTCCCATCCAAGGCCTGGGACCTTGTTTGGTACTAGCAATTTTTTATGGAGGGTCACCCAAATTGCATAACCTTCACATCCTGAAAAGTATGGACTCACCCTCAATTATTTCATCTGAGTGTCCATTAGCAGTAACTGGGGTCTTTGGTAGCCATGGCTGTATCAAACTGTTATAATAAAAGCCTAATATGCAAATCGACCGAACAGCAGAATGCCTGGTCACTATGATGTGCACTGACCACCAGGGGGCAGACGCTCAATGCAGGAGCTGCCCCCTGATGGTCAGTGTGTTCCCATAGGGAGAGCATCTCTCAGCCAGAAGCCGGGCTCATGGCTGGAGAGCGCAATGGCGGTGTTGGTCGGTAAGGAGCGAGGGGTCCCGGGCTGTGAGAGCCCCAGGCTGTGAGAAGGATGTCTGACTGATTGCCTACTTAGGCTTGATCCCCAACAGGCAGACATCCCCCACGGGGTCCCAGACTGCAAGAGGGCACAGGCTGGGCTGAGGGACACCCTCCCTGCCAGTGCATGAATCTCATGCACTGAGCCTCTAGTTTTTAAATATTTGCTTTGGACTAGTCAGTCTTTTTGATACTTACTCTGTATTTACTCCACTTATTGCCTTAGGATTTTCATCATCTCTTCTGTCCAAATACAGTTTCTTAAAAATATATATTTTGAAACACATTTTAAAAAATAACGTGTGGTTTGTCTGTTGTTTGTCTCCAGTTTGACTCTGGTAGCCCTCAGTCTTACCCCCCCAATCAGGTGCATCCCACTTTGTTTCTAGGATCACCACACCATCTCCTGTTAGCAAAGCTGTCAGTGCCTCTTGACTACATTCATGCTGACTTTGATCATCTTGGCAACCACAGGTAGCCCCAGGGTCTACATAAATATATGCACATTGCCAGACTAATTTTTTATGAGACACCTGTTCTCATTTCAGTAGTGCTGCCTCGTCTACTTTGTAAGCACAACAAGGGATGTTGAATCTAAAGGCAGTTTAAACAAACTGCCTGGTGTTACAGCATGTCTTTGGCCCTCCCTAGCTTAGGTAAATTTTGGGCTCAGTTTTCACACCTGTAAAATGGGGATAATAATACCCACCTCACCAAATTTTCTAAGAAATAATAAGATAATGTATATAAAATAGCACAGAATCTATAACTAATGTAGTTTTATAACAATTATTTTCATTGTTTTTAAAGCAACAATAGTTAGAATTGCCATTTTGGAAAAGAATAAATTCAGATCAGCTCTATTTTATTCATTGCTGTATCCCTAATGCCTAGAATAGTGCCTGGTACACAATAGATGATCTATTAAATGCTAGTGCTTAGACAATGTAGATAGATCCAGAACTTGTGGCATTTTGGATCTATCTTGAAAAGCCCCCAAGAAATTGAAGTTTGGTTCAAGAGACTGAAGCAGAGATGGCTGATGCAGCAGTTTGTGATTTAATTAGGGCTTCTCAAAACCTTCAAGTGGAGAAAATCAATGACTAAGACATGACGTGCTTAAAGAAAGTTGGCTGTTTCCCCTTCATGTATACATAACACATGTTTCTTAGACCCAGGAAACAACTCCTGAGTGGCCCATAGTGCCAGTTCAACTGGCAAGTGACCTTGGGCTGAAACCAGGCCAGTTGGGGAAGGTCAGGAGTGGGGAGTGGGGATAATCACCCAGAAGCATTGGCTCCAGAGCAAATGCCTTGAGATAGGGCCTCTGAACCTCATCCCTGGGATCTGGGTGGGAGTAAGTGTTGTCTGTGAACCCCCTTAAAATTATGTGCAGGATTTGGAGAACATCCAAGTGTGAGCATATATGTATTCCTCTGGGGATCTCATATATTTGGAAATCATTCAGATAGTCTCAAGACCCAGAATGGGTTAAGCATCACTTGAGTTTCTGCTTAAAATCAAGAAACTAGAGGGAGAAGGGGGTCAAGGGTGACAGACACCTGCCATGAACATGGAAGAGGAAGCAGTAGCATCCTTTGTGATACCTTCCATCACCGCTACCCCTCAGGGAGGAAGAAAAGGGCTGTTTTTCCAACCACACTGTGCCATCTCCCCTAGCTCGGCACCTTTGGGTGATCACCAAACATTAGCAAGTTTTTCTATTCTTTCTGAGTCATCCACCTGATTCTTGGCTTCTGAATGGGAATTAGACCAGACAACATCCATTCCCTGAAGATGTCAGGAAGACAGAGTATGTCCAGAGTAAACATCTGGGACTGGAGAAAAAGAATAGATACATATTCATGTTTGTCTCATGTCATAGAGAAAGATACCTACATCCTTTTTTCCTTTTGTTGTTTCACCAGAGAGGATCTTGGAGGAAAAACTTCATGCAAAGACATTAAATTTTTGAAAGGGATTTTCAAGATGGACAGCTGCTGACTTTGATGTGAAAGCTATGAAACTCTCAAACCTAGTTTTATTTTTTAATGCATAACTCACGATGTAATACAAGATCAACTGTATTATTATTAGTTCTGAGTTCTCATTTATCCCTGCTCTCAGGAAAATAGTTGGCAAATACTAGATGGTTCTAAGGTCATTTTAAGTCCCTACACAAAATCTCAACTCAATAACTGGAATAAACCAGTCCATGATATTCATCAGCGTCTCAGTCTTCTTCACTCAGAGATGAGATGTCTCCTCATTTTTTCTGGTCTAAGGTGGGTAGTTGGCAGCTGCCTGCCTTTAAGGAAGAGACTATGATTGGCTTCTACTCTTTCTCCCACTCACGTTATCACAGACTCCCAAACTGCTATTTTATCTCCTGCAAGGGCTGAAGGGACAGAGGATGAAGCAGATGTAAGAGGAAGGGAGAGCTCTGACTTCATTGGGTGATTTATGCTTTCGGTCTGGTAAGTGAATTCATCCCTTCTCCCAGGTTCTACAGACACACTCATCACTGGGGACCTCGTACATTCAAGTCTTGTACTGCGGGGAGTGCGGTCCATTCCTTAGGCAAGATCCTTCCCGGTGGTCCCTGCTTCTCTGGTGGCCCACCCAGTGCTGTGCTGGAGCTGGCCTACGCTGCTTCACAAAGCTGATTGTGCACATCCATTCTCAAGTGTATGTTCAGGGAGTTCACACTGGTAGCTGGAAATTAGCCATGGTGGTAGTATTTATGCTCAGGAAACTAGAAAAATCCAAAGGAAAAAAAAACACAGAGCTTATTGGTTTGTTTGCAAGGAGTTAGTTCTTAAACATTAATCAGCACACCACTGGGTCCACCGTGCCAAGATGAGGTTGTATCATGCTGTTGGAGTCCCCTTGCTCTCCTGGCAGTCTTACTGGGTGGCATTTAAGGAGCTACAGGCAGTCTATCTGACCTGTGTCTACAGATAATCAGTATTATATTTTGTCTTGACAAAATCTGGAAGGATTTCAGGCAGATCATAAGATAGCAGTGGCAGCTACTTTCTCCAAAGAATCTCTTCATCACCCCCTCTCCCATCTTGAGACTTTGATTCCTTTTTATAGCCTTTATCTTGTTGAAGGGGTCCAATAATCATGGAACAAATTCAATTAGTCATTTATTTCATGAGCTCTGGATCTAAGAAGCTAAGTCCCATATTCATTTTGGTGTTTGATGTGTCCCAGTCCTTTTTAAACTCCTCTTCTTTATCTATGTCATCTGGGCCAGGTTGTTAGTCATGCTAAGGCTTCCTAAACGCTAGGGATGCAAATCCTAAATGCTATTCTGATATCATCAGCCCTATAATTTGTACTATCCAATATGGTAGCCAGTATTTTCATGTGGCTAAATATAAAATAATTAAAAATATATAAAATTAGTTCCTCTGGTGCATTAGTCACATTTCAAGTGCTCAATAGCCACATGTGACCAGTGACTTCTTTATTAGACAAAACATTTTCATCATTGCAAAGTTATATGGGACAACGGTGATTTGGATGGATAATGCCATGAGAAATTTAAGTTGGTAGAAATCTGATATGAAAATGAAGGAGAGTAGTAATTCAAAATAAATTCCAGCGTATATGAAATTATGATCTTGAAGTTTAGTTTTTATAAGCTACACAACATTTCACAATTAAGATGTCATTGTCAAGCCCTAGAGAGGGACAAGAGATAAGATCATGCCATTTTGTAGCCTCTGGCTTCAGTGCCATAGAAAATGGACAGATTTCTTGGCAAATGTCATGTACATTTGAGAATTTTAATGTATGTTCTCAACTTTGTCACTTGCTTTTAAATCTTTGCTCTATTTTTGACACTGTCATCTATCAACATTTGCTAATCTGCCCAGAGGTGGAAGTAAGGATGTAGAGCTGAGAAGAGGCTAGTTGAAAGATCCCAGGAGGCATCTGGTATGCCAAGGGCCATTGAAATTTGGTAGTTTCAGCAGAGCTCAAATGTTACGGGCTCTGGGAAAAATGTCTTTCCCACTAGGCTCCAAAAATGTTTATGGTTATATGGCAATTTGGGGGATTATTAGACTTCATTAATGGATCTTGACTTTACCCTACTCTGATTCATTCACTTACAAACCTAACAAATGGATTCTTGCACTTTGGCTATGGATTTTGCAACCTCTCAAGTAAAGGGAAATTTATATTTATGTTTCAGTATATGTGTATGAATGAGCATGTTTTGAAGTATGGTAAACTAGATCTGATCACCAGTTTTGAGATCTGAACAATGGGCCATGCCTGGATAATACCCTCGAGCTATCACCATCAGCATCACTGTGCAGCATTTTGAGGTCCCTGTTGACAGGGTCCTTGAGTGAAAAATGGCTTTGGTCTAAGAAGTGGCCTTCTGAGCACAACCCATCAAGTCTGGTGCTTTGGGGACCTGTGTGTGCTGTGACATATTTTTATAACCTGGAGCAGAGACAGCAGTGAGGCAGTTTTGCTGATATATGTAGGCTTAATGGTCTTGATATTGTCATCCTGAATTATGAGGCTTTTCCAAGGCTGATGGGGGTGTAATGCCTGATGGAAGAAGATGCTGTCAAGGTAGAAAATGTGAAGAGCTCCAGTGGTAAATCAGGGGGCCACCCTGGACATGGAGAAGTAGGCTTGCTTGGGAGGGCATATTTGCCCTTGGTATACACAGAAGTCTTTCAAGAAAGATCATTAAAATACTGAAAGCAAAAGAAAATGACCCAAGGATCACTTAGATTTTGATGGATGAATGAAAGATGGTTTCTATTTTTCTAGATGCAAATGTGGAATGATCATTGACTGTATTTCTATATAACATCCAACAGCAGCAGCCCCTTCCTTCCATGTTTATGTTTTAGAAACTCAGTCCGTTTCTCTGCCTCTCTTAGGAATGATTGTTCTTGAAGATCAAAAGTAGATCAGATTAAAGGCCTTGAAATGTGTGCGTGTGGTGTTTTTGTTTTTTTCTTGTTTAGTTTTTAAGAGAAAATGTGTGTCAGTATCTGCCTGGAGGCCTATTGAAATAACCAGTAAAGTTATCAAATGTTCTAGTTCTGTGGCCAGCTGCTTAGTAGAGCTTATTGCATGTATCTTTTAAGAATTTTATCTGTTTTTTTAATTTAGAAATGTTAGTTGCTGCATTCCTGAACTCTTTATTTGCACTATGAGCCTAAAGATTTGGAGAACGCACCTCAGTCAGGTGTCTCCAGGTTCCTGCTTCATCTACAGGTTAAGCCAGAATTGGTACATGACTACAGATGCCACATAAAACTTGGACCCTCTGTCAAGAGACCTGCTTCTGTTATAAAGTCCTTCTTACCACTAGTCCCTGATTCTTGAACCTATTGCCAGATTCATTTTGGGATCTTTCTTCCACTCTCTTGTTGTTTTCATTGGGAAATAGGATGATTTCTATTTTTGCTTTTTAAAATTCTTACCACATAAGCTTTATCCCTTGATTTTCAATATTGGGATGTCTAGGTCCAGATCCTCAACTGACATCTCTGCTGCACTGATCATCTGCTTCCAGAACTATTAGGCTCCATGTCCTTAGGCTAGTGTTTTGGAAACACCAAAAGAAAGAAAATGGCCTTACTTCAAGTGTTACTTTAGTCCTTAGTTACAAATATTTCATGATACTAGTTGTGGACATTAACCTATGAAGAATACAAAATGTATAAGGCTCAACTCTATCTTTAAAAAACATAAACTTTAGTTAGAAATAAAAACTGGAGCATTCAAAAAATCAAGTGGTGCAAGTATTTTTTTAGGATTTTATATTCAGTATATTTTATCTCTATGTTTAATTTATTGGAGTGACATGGTTCAGAAAATTACATAGCTTTCAGGTATACAATTCTATAATACACCATCTATATATTGTATTGTGTGTTCACCAGCCCAAGTCAATGATACAAGTATTAATAGCTTCAATGTATTAAATGCATACTATGTGCCAGGTGATTTACATACCCTATTTTAATTTTAAAAATTACCCTGCAAGTATGATTATCTGCAGTTAACAGATGAGGACCCTGAATGTTAGAGAGAGTAAGAAACTTTATACTCAGCAAGTAGTGGTGCCAGGGCCTTCCTTCAAAGCCAAAGCTCTTTCCTCTGAAATATATTACCTTTATATTTGTTCATTTTTAACAAGGACAGAGATTATTGCCATGCACAATATTGATGCTTAGTAAAAGGAGTTATAGGAAATTCTGAAGAAAATAAGTGATCTGTGGCCTGGACTGTTTAGAGAAGACTTTGAGTAGAGGTGGACTGATTTGATCTACAATTTAAAGAATGAGGAAGGTAAGTTAGGAAGAGGAAAGAGGAACCAGCCTGCCTGCAGGGGGACTGGCTTGAACCTCAGCATCCTGGAGTGGACTTGAGGGGGTACATGTGGAAGTGTAGCTTAGTGTCCTCAATTCTAACTGAGAGGCTCATGAGGGCTGGAGAAATATTGGGGATAGGACAAAATCATGACTGTATCCCCATGGTTGGGTTGCCACGCAATGTCCAGGTTGCTCCTGAAATAATCTTCCTAGTTTGTTGTCTTCTCTGGCCATAGTCTAGATAAGCAATAGGAGAACAAAAGTTTGGGATATCAATGTTGGCATTCCACTTCCTGTTTGTGTAAGTCCTAGTGCCTGAGACTTGTTTATTACTAGGTTTATGGTTACCTTAAAAACGTTTTGGATTTTTGGTCTATCTATATGCTTCTGATCTTAACTACACAGAGCTATTAGGCATAAGAATTGATGTAACACAGCCAAGAGACTGTTTTCTCATGTCTCCCAGGTTGTCAGCTTGATAGTTTGGGGACACTATCTGCAATTGTCTCCCATAATCCAATCTTGCCCACTTTCATCTTTACAGCCTCCTCAAGAAGCAGGTACTATTATCCTAATTTCACAGATGATGAAACTGATTCTTATAGAAGTTAAGACACAAAATAGAAAGGAGCAGAGGTCATGAGGTTCCTCCTCTCTAGGTTGCACCAGAACCTGGCACACAAGTCCTCCAGGACTTCCCCAGGTACATTCTGCATAGTCCTTGTCATTCTTTCTCTGCAAATCTTTTGCCTGTGGAGCTGCCCTATGGCATCCTTCTGCCTTTGATGTGAGAAAGCACAGAAGTCCAGCTAGTGAGTGTCAGGTTGTCTGACTCATGGATGCTCCCTTTTGGAAGTAGACAGTCGCATGTGAAACCTCACAGAGTGCACTTGTCCCCCAGTGCCTGTCAGAACCACCAGAATAAATATCCTCTCAGCCCAGCAGTAATCAACTCATGCTTTGAAGCATGAAATTTGATTAGCACTTTTTATCTCAGCTGCATCACTTGGACTATTATTACAGGTCATAAAATTTACTGAGTCCCGCCCCTCTGACAATGTGACCCTGGTGTAGGACTCTGTGACTTCCATGGAGCAGGACCAAGTCTGACTGCTTGCTAAGTGAGGAGCTTTGTTCTTTTTCATGTCTACGAACTTGCATATATAGACTTGAGATAATGCTGCCACCAGAAAAGGGAACTCACTTCTCAGGGAAACAAAAAGAGTTATCAAGGTTGGTTGGAATGTCAACAATATTTTATTTGCAGTATTTACTTAGTCCTCATGGTAATCCAAAGAGTTATGTGAAATTATTATGCCCATTTTAAAAAGAGTAACCCAAGGAGTAGAGTGGATATGCCATATGCTCAAAGTAATATTAAAAGTAAATGCTGGTTCTAGGATTCAAGTTTATCTAAATAAAAGTACATAGATTCTATTCTTATTCTCATTTTACAGCTGAGTAAACTGAAGCATGATGAGTTCGCATAACATGTTGAAGGTCAATATTAAAGCCCAAGTCGCAGCTTAAGGTGCCTGGTGTTATGGCAGCTAGAGGAAGGTAAATGCCACACACTCAAACCCTGACACTTTTATAGGACTCAAGGCCAAAGTTCCTTTATCCCTGCTCTGAAGAAATATTTCTTCTTAGTTATGCAGACATGGTTTCTGTGCAACCTCTTTCTCACCAGGCATGTACCAGAAAAACTCTAGTGTCACTTTCTGCACATCAGCAAGAACCACTAACTTTTCTAACACTGGACCTAAGCATTGGGTTCTGCTCATTAGAGCGCAATTCTTCCTCTCCTCTAGTGAGTTAGCTCTCAACACCCCTATTATTGCCTCCTTTAAGCAGGTTTTTACTAGTTTCCCTGCTCCCTCTCAACTGGCAAAGAAGTGGAGGAGGCAAAGGAAGACCTCCATCTCCAGGCACCAGCCTCTGAGGGCACCAGCAGTTCACTAAGTGCAAACCAGAGCTGTGGCAGCAGAGTTCAGGGAAGGAGGCCACCAGCACATTACAATGTCCCTGGGTACCTTTATTTTTCTTTTTGCCACAGGTAGAAAAGGCTTTATGTATTTATTTTTTAAATACATTTGACACATACATTGTGTAAATTTTAAGGTATACATTAATTTACTATGATAAGTATCTATATATACAAAGAGCCAGGGGCCATCACATCCAAAACAACGGAATGGATGATTGAAGAGGCTGCATAGGGTGACCCGGCCAGCAGTGGGGTTAGTGAGGGACAACCAAACGACCGAACAGCAGGCTGCATGGGGCAGTCAGAAGGGACAGTAAGGGGCGACCAGGCTTGGGGGGCAGTTAGGGGTGACCCAGGCTGGCAGGAGGAGGGACAGTTGGGGGCAACCTGGTTGGTAGATGGGGTCTGTTGAGAGTGACCAGGCTGGCAGGGGGGCAGTTAGGGGTGATCATGCAGGCAGGTGAGCAGTTAGGAGCCAGCGGTCCTGAATTGTGAGAGGGATGTCTGATTGCTGGTTAAGCCCGATCCCCAGGATTGGACATCCCCTGATCCCCAGGATCAGATATCCCCTGAGGGGTCTCAGATTGGAGAGGGTGCAGGCTGGGCTTAGGGACACCCCTGCAGTACACAAATTTTATGCACCAGGCCTCTAGTACATTATGATTGCCATTGTAGTGATGTTTATTACATTACATAATTATGGCACAATATTTTTGTCAATATTCATTATATGGTACATTAGATACCTATGGATTATTTACTACTCACTGCAAGTTTGTACCCTTAAAAAACATTAATCTTATCTCCCCATTCTCTGGTAGCCACCATTTAATTCTCTGTTCTTAACAAGTTTGGCTTTTTTAGATTCCATGTATAGGTGATATCACATAGTACTTGTCTTTCTCTGTCTGACTTATCTCACTTAGAATAATCTCCTCAAGATCCATCAATGCTGTCCCGAATGACAGGATACTCTCATCTCTCATGGCTGAATAATATTCTATTGTGTGTGTATACCCCATCATCTTTTTATCCAGTCATGCTATTGCTGGGCATTTAGGTTGTTTCCACATATTGGCTATGGTGAATAATGTTGCAATGAACATGGAGTGCAGATATCGCTTCAAAACCCTGTTTTCATTTCCTTTGGGTATATACCCAGAAGTTAATTACTGAATCAGATGTATTTTGAAATGTAAATTTGTCCAGCCACTATGAAAAACAATATGAAAGTATTTTTGGGCATCTTATATCCTCTTTTTGCCATTCTACTAAGCCCTATTACCTGCTAAGTCTACCAGCTATGTTGTTTATAATGGAACCCAAAGATTTGAGACTTTATCCCAGTGATTTCTCAGCCTTTATGAAAAGCATGGCATAATAAAGGATATATTTGGAGGAGGTGGAACAACCTCATTCCTCAAACTCCAACTCAGTCAATACCTATGGGGTTAGAACAAGGAATATTTGATTAAGTGTGTAATGGTGTGAGGCTAAGGTGGCCCATATGATCTTTTGACAAGAGTATTTGGACAACTTTAAGTCTCCCTCTTCCCAGGACACTGCTTTTGTGGACACGGACAACAGTTACCTGTGTGGCTTTATTTTTTCCTAAGCATCACAGCTTATCAGCCCACACTTGGATAGGCATATATTTCCTTTACTCATGCTTTAAATTAAACTTGCAATGGCAAAGTTTTGCTGGCCAAGGTGCCAGAATTTTAGAAAGGATTTTACTTCATGAACTCTAGAACTTATATATTAATAATCCAAATGGAAGTGTTTTGTTGGACAGAAATTGATGAGTTTTGATCAGATCATCAGGGAGAGGACTCAGTGTGCCTTGACGCCCTGTATATGTCTCCTGGATGATTCATGAATCTACCAGTGGAATGCAATCGATTTGCTCTAAATGAAGTTATCAATCTGCCTTTCTCTGGCTCCCAAGCATATTCATATGTTAAAATGGAAATTATAGGGTTGCAAAAGCATCACACTGTTGTTACTTGTCAAGGATGACCTTGAGCATTATTCCTATGGATCTGGCCTTCTGCTCCCTGCCTCAATGTGTTGGTTCTGCTGGTTTGTTAAGATGTTCTTATCCATTGGATTCCTAGAATGGCTGGCTTCAGAGAGATGCTCTATTCTATAGGGATATGGGGATAGCTGGGCTTCAAGAAGCCACAGACTGTGATGCCCATTGATATTGCTTCTTTTGGTTAGGAATCCCCCTCCTTTGTTCTCTATGTCCACATTCTACTGGCTCAACTTAGATGATATCTCTTCAACAGAGGAACCGCAGGTCACTGTGATAGCCATTTCCTTAGCATTCCCTAAATGAGGTATTTACACAGAAGAGCAGAGTGTCTTTTGCTGAAATTCACATCCCTGGGATAGATGATCTGAGTACTGCCTTCAATTTCCTGCTATCCACAGCATCATTTCCAAATATACCTCTATTTTCATGGCATGGCAGGAAAATGCTTTGAATTAAAACCAATGTGACTTCAAATCCCAGTTTTGCCACTTACCCTGTGACATTGGGAAGATTACTTTATTCTTTATGAGTTTCAATATCCAAATCTGTAAGAACAGGATAATAATACCTTTCTCACAGTCCTGAATAAACCTGAGCAGAAGCTGCCACATGGTGCTGACTCAATAAACTGTTGACTTCCTGTCCTCTGAGAGATTTTAAAGGCTAAAATTGAGTCCTTCTGAAATTCCAGTGCAAGATAATCAGACAGGGTGATATAACCAGACAAGACCTTGCAACTCAATTTTTATCTTTCTTGGATGTTGTGAACATTGAGAGCTGATTTATCCAGTCCTGGGTGATGCCTGAGCAGAGACCACACCAGCTGCCCACAGCACCTTGCAGTAGAGGCTGCCCATGACCCATCCCTGTGTCCCCAGAAGGCGCAGCTTGGTGCCTAGAAGGGAGGGGGCCTTGATGAATATTTATGAACTAGGTTCAGAAACATCTAAGACTGAAGTCTTAGACTCTAATATGACAATGTTTCTGTTTGAATTTACTTTTCCACACAGAAGTGTAATCACGGTGGAGCCATTGTCCTCTGGGTGTTTAAAATGATACTTCTTTACATGGGAATGGTAGTTTATAGTTAAAATGGGTTTATAAACACAACTCAGGTACCACCACAAACCTGAGAGGCTCGTGCAATAACCTGATTCTACAAAGAAAATAGGCTGGGCAAAGTGAAAATATAGAACCAAGGTCTTCTGGCTATGGTAGAAATGGGGTCTTGTCCCAAGTTTTACAGTGAAAAGCCCAATGTTCTTTTATTCATTTCTTTATTTCACAGCGTGCTCTCATTGGGTGTTACTGCTGAAATCCTGATAGACTCGTGGGTCTCAACTTGGAGATTTTGCCTTCAATAGACATTTGGCAATACCCAAAGATATTTATAGTTGTCACATTGCAGGGTGAAATGCTCCTGGCATAAAGTGAGTAGAGGTCAGAGATGCCCCTAAGCATCCGCAATGCACAGGCCAACCCCTGCAACAAAGAATCATCAGTATTTCAGATGTCAATAGTGCCAACGCTGAGAAACACTGCAATAGACTCAACTTTGTCTTTGTCAAAGATAATGTCTCCAAAGTTTTCTAATTTCCCTTGCAGAGAATTGTATTCTGAGAATGTGCGAAGATTCTGAAAAGACCAGAATGTTCCTCTTGGCAGAAGTGTTGTGTTTTTTTCTATAGCCTTGGGCAACTTCTTGTTTGTATATTTTGTCTATCTTTTTGCACATGAACTCTTGTTGGGACAAAAATTAGGACCTCAAATCTTTTTCTATCCCCCCACTACACTGTACATGCACATGGCTCTGTATGCCACAGGAACTCAGCACTTATTATTATTAATGATACTCATAAAAGTAAGAATTTATTGAGCACATATTATATCAGGTAATTTTCTAATACTATTATTATATTGTTCTAATTTGTCAACTTCCCTGTGAGATATGAGCTATGACTATCCCCATTTTACAAATTTGGGAACTAAATCATCAGGAGTCTAAAAAGCATGCATACAGTTAGAATTAGTAAGTGTTGTCATTGAGATTTGTAGCCAGGCAGCCTAGCTCTAGAGGTCTGTGTGAGTGACTATTTAGTCTCGTGATTTCACATTCTTGGACAGCCTTTAAGACTGTAGTCAGCTTGAAAACCCGGTAAAATAGAGAAAGAAGCAAACTCCTCATTTCTAGTGTGCTTTAGGGTTTTCTTCAGGGCAAGAGTGAAGCAGACAGGGATAAAGAGTGTAAAATTTCTATGAAAAGAATCCAAAGTAAAATCAGCAAAGCCAAGAACTTTCTTGGAAGGAAGGAAGAACCTGGGTTGGCAACATATAAACTCTTCCCTGGGTGTCCCCTTCCCCACTCTTCTCTAGGGTAAAAAAGACAAAGGAGAAAGCAACACAACCCCAGGCCAAGTACCAGGCCCTGAGTCTTCAGTTCAGTTGTCCACTCTGTCCCTGGAAGGGGAGGCTACTGGGCCTATAGCCTCTGGGGTCAGTCCCCTGTACACTTGAACTGCAGTGGCTGTGACATATTCCAGCAGACCTCTCCAGGCTAGTTTTTGTACAGATAATGCTTGATTAATGATTTTTGCCTCTTGCTATTCATTAAATGTTGTTCACACTGAATTTACTGTCAGGTTTGGAAGATTCACCAGCTTAAAGGACACACTGATGCTAAAGAAAGAACAGACTAGAAACTTGAGAGGTACTAATTAGAAATGCTTACAAGAAGTGTTGTGGACACTCACCTCATTTATTCATTCATTCATTCATTCATTCATTCACTTATTCATTCACACCTTTCATATATATACTAGAGGCCCTTGTATATGAAATTCATGTACTTGGCGGGGAGGGGTGTCCCTCAGCCCAGCCTGCACTCTCTCCAATCCAGGTATTAGAAAATTAGAAAATTGGTCCCCTTAAAGCTGGAGCTGGGTGGGACCACTAGTATTAGAAAATTGCCTGACATAATATGTGCTCCCCGTAGGGATCGGGACTAAACTGGCAGTCGGACATCCTCTCACAATCTGAGAATGCTGGCTCCCAACTGCTTGCCTGCCTGCCTGATTGCTGCTAACCACTTCTGCCTGCCAGCCTGATCACCCCTTAACCACTCCCCTGCCAGCCTGATTGATGCCTAACTGCTCCCCTGCCAGCCCAATCGACCCCAACTACCCTCTCCTAACAGCCCAGTTGCCCCTAACTACTCTCTCTCATAGGCTCAGTCCCCCCAACTGCCCTCTCCTGCTATGCCAGTTGGCCCTAACTGCCCTCCCCTGCCAGCCTGGTCACCCACAACTGCCCTCACTTGCCAGTCATCTTGTGGCTCTGGGTGCCACCATCTTTGAGGACGTGGCAGTCAATTAGCATATTCCCTCCTTATTGGCAGTGGGCAGCACCATCTTTGCAGCCTGCTGCTCAGTCATTTGGTCACTCCTCACTAACCCCCTTGCTGGCCTTGTCACTGTAAATATGTCTCTCTTCTCTGCATCCAGTGTGGCTAGAGAGCAGTTGGGTTCATGAGTAGGGGCGGCTGGGGATTGAGAAAATGAAAGAAAGAGACAGACACAGAGATGGAAGAAAAAAGCTGGGGCCAGGTGGGACCACTGTCCTCTGACCCGGACAGGGACAGAGACCCCGAGCCAATACAGTGTATTTATTTTATACAGCAAAAAAACAAAACAAAACAAAACAAAACAAAAAACAGGAAGTTCTACCAAAACTCAAAACAAAGGAGATTATTTGCATTTTTGGGTGGGCCTGAGTTGTATTCATTCCTGGTGCTTTGCTGGATTTAAATATCAAAACCCACCCCCTGGCACCTGGGCTGAAGGTCAAGCTGCCAACACTCCTGCCTTTTGGCAAAGCATGTTGCCATGCTTTGCCAACGCCACTGTCTTCAACTGACAATAATTAAAGAAATACCCATGTGACTTCTCAGGTGCTCTCTACAGGTTGCCCCACACAGCCTGTTTGGTCGTCTGTTTGGTTGTGATAGTCGCTTAGGCTTTTAGATAGATAGATAGATAGATAGATAGATAGATAGATAGATAGATAGATAGATAGATTCAGAAATGTAGAGAGAGGAAGAAAAGGATAGAAACATCAATGATGAGAGAGAATCATTGATTGGCTGCTTCCTGCATGCCCCACACTGGAGATAGAGTGCACAACCTGGGAATATGTCCTGACTGGGAATTGAACTGTGACCTCCTGGTTCATAGATCCAAGCTCAACCACTGAGCCTTGCCGACAGGGCTTTTCACATGTTTCTTTACTAAATATGCTGTGTACCTGAACTTGTATCGCCCCTGAGAAACCAGAGATAAAGATGGTATCAACAGAAAGCATGAACGTACCAAGGAATGGTGATTGCCATATAAGAGTGTGATTGCCCTAATGAAAGCTAAAGAGTGGGGAGATTTTTTATCACAGGATACAGACTTCAAATCTCAACACTGTCACTAACCAGCTATGCAATCTTGGGAAAAATTGTGTATTTAATCACTATGTACCTAAGTTTCTTCATTATAAAATAATAATAATAATACCTACCTATAGAGTTTTGATTATCTAAATTGTAAAAGTGCTTAAATGGTGCCTAGCACATTATAGATGATCCATAAATGTTATCATCAATTGATTATTGAATTTTTATTGAATAGGGTTAGTTATTATCACCTGTTGAGTACAGTATAAACATGGGTGAAAGAAGACATAAGGGGTCAGAAATGTTTCAGAGAAGGTAGCATGTGGACTGAGACCTAAAAAGTGAGTGGTAGATTGCCAAGAACACCAACATGGTGAGGGCATTCCAGGCAGAAAAGACAACATATATGAAAGCAGAGAGGCTTAGAAAGCCCACATATTGGGTTAAATATGTTGGTGGTCATCTTATACGCCCAGTCATCTTATATGCCAGAAAATACGTATTTGTAGATTGGTGAGATTTGTAAATTGATCATAGTGTATTTGGGTTACTGTATTTTCTGGCGTATAAGATGATTTTTTTGACCCAGGAAAATCTTCTCAAAAGTCGGGGGTCATCTTATATACCAGATGTCGTCTTATAGGGTGGGTGCTGAAACTTTCCAGCTGGACTGGAAAATCTGCAGTTGCTGCTTATGGTGGGGGGAGCTCAAAAATGGCTGCACTCCATTCATTTCAATGGAGCCAGACGGAGACCACAAGTGTCTCCGGTGGGCTCCTTTTCGTGCTGCATATAGTCTCTGTTGGACTTTTTAACCCAGGAAAATCTTCTCAAAAGTTGGGGATCATCTTATACACCCAGTTGTCTTATACGCCAAAAAATACGTATTTGTAGATTGGTGAAATTTATAAATTGATCATAGAGTATGATGGGAGAGGGGCCAGAGAGGAGATAGAGCAGACAAGTAGGGACCAATGCATATGCTCTGGTGGAGATTTGAGATATGTTCTACAGGCTATTTAAAGTCATTGAAGGATTCTGATCAGGGGTGAGACATGAGGCATTTTCAGATCACCCAGGAAGCAGAGGGAAAATGGATGGGAAGGACAGGAATGATAACAGAGACCAGCTGGAGGACCACAAGGTACTGGAAGGAAGCGATGAGTGTGCTAACACACTGGCAAAGATAAGGAGAGAGGGTTTGGAGAAATGGAACTAGTAAGAACTAGTGCCTGATCAAATGTGAGGGCTGAGAGGAAAGGGATCTTGGATGACTCTCAGCAACATGGCAGATGTGGTGATGCCCTTCTTGGGGAAATTCTACAAGGAGCAGGTTTTTTGATGTGAAGATGAGCAAGGAGAATGTTAAGGTGAAGAAGTCCAGTGGGGAGTGGAATCCGTTGGAAGTGAAAATTTCTCAGGATAATGTAGAGAAAGGACATGCAAAGGTTGAACTCTGAGAGACACATTTCAAAAGTAAGAAAGTGGCCCCAATGTTTCTCATTAGGTTTGTCAGTAGGTGGTGTTTATAAGCTTGATGAGATATTTAGGGGGTGAGACCAGCAGCAAGATTGCAGTGGATGACAAGGCAAAGACAAGCGCAAGAATGCTTTCTAGAAGTCTGTGTACAAAAAGAAACTACTGTGTTTTTTTTAACATTTTAAAATAATATCTATAAATCTGAGGTGATGATGTGATGAAGAACAGAACACTTAGAAGTAGACTTGGATAAAGACAATTTTAAAAATGAACCTAAGGCAATTTTAAAAAGAAAAATAATTTTTTTGAAGTTGTTCAATTATTTCGTAAACTCTAACCACTAGTTGCTTTACTATTAAGACTTACAATTTCTAGGAACTTATTTGTACATTGGATTCCCTGAAAAGCCAGTTCATTCTTGTGTAGGCTAAACTTCTAACAGATGTGTTTGTCAGAGCATTCTGTATCTTCTAGATGGCTGGTAGCAAACTCTCCAAATTCCCAATGAGTAAGCCTTGTAATATTAGATCCACACATATTTTATATGTGTTTTTGAGATTCATAGTTTCATATAAATTTGCTTCCCTTTGATTGTGAGGCTAAGGCTTAGATTTTGCATGGCACAGTCAGGGTTCTCTCTCATAAAAAATTCTTATAAAAATTCAAAAAGCAATACTTTCTTGTATTAATTTTTTATGGCTGGAGTTGTGTGAAATCACTTTCTAAAAGTGGTGGCAGAATATCAGAGAGGCAAGAGAGAGAAATCTCACACTTGAAGCTATTAAAATTAGCTTGATTCTAACACCAAATTCTAATACCAATTATGGCAACCATTTCCCATTGAGATGGTCATAGGAGTGGCCATGAAGAAAATTGTTTTTGAGGTAACATTTGGAGAATGATTGGAATTTTTGTGGAAGAAAGAACCACCCAAATGATGGGAATAGCACAAGCAAAACCCCAGAAACTGAGGTGTAAAAAAACTTGAAGGATGGTAATTAAAGAATAGTGTCTTTTGAAAGATGTATTTATGAAGAAAAGCAGGGGAGATAAAATTAGAAAGGGTGATTAAAATCAATGTTTTCAGAACAGTGATTTGGACTTTGGGAGTTTATGGAGCCAGAATCATGTAATTACTTTATTAGGGTAAGAACAATTTTCCTTAAAACTGTTTTTGCAAGTCTTGGCCAAATTTTGCTCCCACAAAACCTCATACACTATTCATGAGAAAGCAGATTGGTGCAGCCAGTGTGGCAAACAGTGTGGAGTTGTCTCAAAAAATTAAAAATGAAACTGCCTTATGAAGCAATTCCACTTCTGGATATATAGCCAAACAACTCCAGAACACTAATTTGAAAGAATATATGTACCCCTATCTTCATTGCAGTGTTATTTACAATAGCCAAGCTACAGAAGCAACCCAATGCCCATCAATAGACAAGTGGATAAAAAAAAGCTATGGTACATATATACAATGGAATATTACTTGGCCATAAAAATTGAATTTTTGCCCTAGCCAGTTTGGCTCGGTGGATTGAGCATCAGCCTGCAGACTGAAGGATCCCATGTTTGATTCCAGTAAAGGGCACATGCTCAGGTTGTGGGCTCGATCCCCTGTGGGGGGCATGTAGGAAGCAGCCAATCAATGATTCTCTCTCATCATTTGTGTTTCTATCTCTCTCTCCCTCCCTCTCTGAAATCAACAAAAATATATGTAAAATAATTGAAATTTTACCATTTGTGGCAGCATGGATGGACCTAGAGGGTATTATGCTAAGTGAAATAAATCAGACAGAGAAAGATAAATACTATATGATTTCACTTTTATATGAAATCTAAAGAGCAAAATAAATGAACAAACAACATAGAAACAGACTTATAGACACAGAGATCAAACTGATAGTTGCCAGAGAGGAGGAGGGTTGGAGAGATGGGTGAAAAAGATAAAGGTATTAAGAAGTACAAATTAGTAGTCACAAAATAGTCACAGGGATATAAAGAACAGCATAGGGAATATAGTCAATAATTCTATCTAATAAAGAGGGAATATGCTAATTGACTGCCCACCCTCAAAGATGGTGGCTCCACAGCCAATAAGGAGGGAATATCCTAATTGACTGCCATGCTCTCAAAGATGGTGGCACCCACAGCCAATAAGGAAGGAATATCCTAATTGACTGCCCTGCCCTCAAAGATGGTGGTGCCCACAGACACAAGATGGCTGGCAGGGGAGGGCAGTTGTGGGAGATCAGGCCAGTGGGAGAGGGCAGTTAAGGGCAATCAGGCCAACAGGGGAGCAGTTAGGCATCAATCAGGCTGGCAAGAGAGTGGTTAGGGGGTGATTAGGCTGGCAGGAAGAAGCAGTTAGGGGCAATCAGGCAGGCAGGCAGGGGAGCAGTTGGGAGCCAGCAGTCCCAATTATGAGAAGGATGTCTGAATGCTGGTCATCCCTGAGGGGTCCCATTTTGGAGAGGGTACAGGCTGGGCTGAGGGAACCCCACCCCTAGTGCACAAATTTTGTGCACTGGGCCTTTAATACTGTAATAACTATATTTGGTGCCAGGTGGGTACCTGAAATATCAGGGGGACCACTTGTAAGGTATATGATTATCTAACTACTATGTTGTACACCTAAAGACAATACTTGAATAATACTCAAATAATATTGAACATAAGCTATATTTGAAAAATAAAATGCAAAAATTAAAAAAGAAATCTGAGCTGCCAGAACCTGGTTAAGGAGACTCAAAAAATAGAATCCAAAGGGGTAGTTAAGTACTGGTTAGCAGGTGGTGGGAAGATAAAATAATAGAGCTACAGTCTGTGCTGACCTCAAATACTCAGTGGATGTAGGTAAGACCATCCAGATAGATGTAGTCATTCTGGGCTGCAGGAGTCAGGTGTTTGATTGGGTTGGAGGAGGAAGGGCAGGTAACAGTAGCTTTCTCCTTGAGCCCTGCCTAACCACACTATGGCTTTACAGTGTTTACTAGCCTTTCCTCCACTTGCCCTGCATGTCCCTGGAGGAAGTGAGCTTTCCTGCTCACATTCATCACCTCTGACTTTGAACTTGGCTCCTTTTCTGGAGGCAGAGATTTCTCCAGGTGGTAATGCAGACTGGTAAATTCTGAAGCATTCTCTGGGTCTCTCTTCAGTCTTTTGTCTGTGTATATACATGAATACAGATCAATCTTCTTTTCCATTTTATGGGACCACGAGATACTGTTAGGAGGTTAACTATAAGTTGAGGGAAACCAGTGCATTGAATTTTGAGGTATATATCTATTGCTTTGTCTACCTAGTTTCCCTTCCATCCTTCTTTTGGTCTCTATTTCTTTAGGAAAATGTCCACCTTTCCATACTATGTACTTCTGGTAGTGTTACTCATGATACTCTGCTCCATTAAGCCACTGATGTGGCATGTGGCCAGAGCCTGCCAATCATGGTGCCCCATCCTTCAGGCCACAATGACTGAACATGTGGTGACAGGTAGACATATGTGAAACAGGACCAATTACAGTCCTCCTCTGGAATTTTCTGAGATGATGGTATGACTTTTCTTTAACCAAAATATTTCTTCTTCAGTCAGAGAAAATGAGAATAGCACACAAAAAGAAGCAGAGCTGAGAGATCTGATCATTTCCTTTGAGTTCCTGGACTTGGGTATAAGGACACCTGCTCCCTACTCACCATTCTCCACATGTGTTTTTTTCTTCAGTTATTTTGAGTTGTTTTGGTCACTTCAACTGAAAAATGAGTCCTGGCTGATAGGAAAATTGGTTTTCGGTCATTTGCTTTATTATTACCTATCTTTGTTGCTTTTTTGGTCCCAGACAACCAGCAAAGCCATCTGAGAAGAGGCCCCCTCGCTCATGATGTTAGTTTAAGCGTAGCCTGGAAGGTATCCTTACAGATGTGGCAACGTTCAGCACCTCACATGCCTATCGGCTCAGTGCTGCGGAGTTCTGCCTCTCTAATGAAATCTCAAAATACTTGTTAACAATGCAGACAGGGAGCCCTGCTCTTTGGGTTTCGTTTCACAGCAAGGAAAATGGATTCTGCAGAGTATTTCTGAAAAACAGATGAAAAATGTGATAAAAACATATATTAAATACTAAAAAGAAAAGTGGCTCAGAGAAAAGGCATTATTTCTAAGAGTATCATTATAGTGTTTCATTATATAGTAAATGAGATGCAGTTTCACACCCTGTCAACTTATGTTTATGGTCTGGTGTGTATGTGTGTGTGTGTGTGCATGCAAGTTCGCTACAGAAAACGAGGTAATTTAAAATCATTACAGAAACTTGATGTTAGGAAAAGGTTTCACTTGTTTATATCTATACCTATATCCTGAATTATGTATGATTTTACACCTGACCCCAAGGTTTCCATCAGAATTCATCATCCATGCCCCAAGCACACCTTACACGTTTCTCTCACCTCAGCGAGCACTTTGGTGGGTCAAGGCTGCTAGCCTGGTGAGATGGCCCAAACCTTCCTCTTCAAAAGCTTTTCCAGCTATGGTTGTACAGGTGGACATTTTATTGGGCACAGAAAAACCCAAGAGACACCCCAGGTGGTCTCCTGGGTTCCAGACACACTCCTTCCTGCGTCCCACGGTAGAATAGCAGCCCAGTTCCTCATGGTCATCAGGACCACTTACCCTTGCAAACATTACATATAACCCGTTGTCTTGTCTGCTCATTCACTGGCATGAAAGCCTAAAATGAACAGATGGCTTCCAGTGAAACTCCAACTATGTCTTGGTCTTGGGACCTGGAGCCTCCAATCCACCAGAACCTGAAGTCCTGAGTCAGAAGCACAAATTCCACAGAGGTCCTTGGGAGTGATGCGGTGGGGGTGGGGACACTCCTACTTCCACTCAGGCTATATCTTTGCCAAGTTGAATGCCAAAGCATTGTAAGATGGAGCACTCAGACTCTCTTCTTTTCTTTCTTCTTTTCTCTCTGTGTCTGTCTCTTTTTCCCTGCTCTCTGTCTCCCTTGAAAGTCTGGTCTCTCTGTGGAGGACAGATACCATGGTAGCTGAAGTCACTCTGTGCCCCATGGTCTTAGCTCTGCCTCACCTGAGCTGCTCCTTCCTTAGAGTGCTGGGGAACTATGCAAAGTGAGGGGTAGAGGAAGCCTGGGGGCAGGGGTTGCTTGTGAAAACAGTGCTCAGAGGAGGGAAAATTCTAGAACAAAAGGCCCCACTCAAAAACTTGCCAAGGATGAGTACTGTTTGAATTTAAATGGAAAGATATCCCAACCCAGGGAAATATTTCCATCCTTTCTGCACCCGCCATTCCCTTAGGGAGGAAGCAGGAACAGATGCTGAAGAAATTGATGAGAGTGGATGAGAGATGCTCCCCCCTGTTCCACGACTGCTATTCCTCTACCCACTCAAAGACTGCTTCCTCCCTGCAGCAGGAGCTTCATAGCTCATCTGGACAGCCTTTGCCCCTGCAGGTTTAGGCCTAGTGAGCCTCATCCTCTCAGTTCTCTCTCACCCCAGCCTCTTACCAACATGTTACTTGTGCATATTTTCACTTCTATGTCATTGTGCTATTGGCCTTTCTTCTAGAATGGCATTTTCAACCCTTCCCAATTCTCCTTAAACACTTACTTAATTGTTTAAGACCTACCCCAACTAGTATTTCCTTTGTGCAGATATCCTATGCTCCTTTGATAATATCTCTACAATAGCACTTAGGTGCCTTATACATAATAACTCAGTTAATTCCCATCACAGCTTTTGAGGTAGAGTCTATTTACTATACCCATTTTACAGATGATAAAACTGAGTCACAAGGAGGTTAAATAACTTGTCCAAGATCACAAAGCGAGTAATGCTAGTTCCAGGACTATGTCTTGCTTATACTGGCAGCAGGCTACTTATTAGTGAATGGCTGATTTAAGCATAAAGTATGGTTGACTATAATACTGAAGCAGATACTCTTATTTCTTAACTTTCTGGATCTTTTCATCCTCTCTCTGTCTCTTCTCTTTCTGGCCACTTTTCCAGTGTGCTTCTTTCTCTTCTGAATGGAGAACCTGAGATGAAATTACCAAGGTTTGTTTCGGGGAGAGGGCTGGGGTGTTCAGTAGGTTAACTGTATGGTGAATCCATTGGCTTCGTGTTCTTCATTTGGGTTGGATAAATAAGAATTGGCTTCAGGCAGGGGTGGAAGAGGGAAACTCTCAGAGTACCTGCTAAGAAATTGAATTCAGAGAGAGGGAATGAGGTGGAATATGCTCCTTTTAGCCCATTGATCTTTCTTTCCATCAAAGCATCTCCTGCGGGCTTCAGTTAAAGATATAGAATTATAGGAGTTAGATATGTTACTCTATCTACAATGCTGGCAGGATCATTTATCAGCGAGTAAAAAAAATCAATTGTAGGGTTTCTGGAACACTTTTTATGCCTGACCTGTTTCTGAGATCTTTTAATTGAATTTGGGTCTTCTGCTTTATTTCTGTGGACAGAGTAATTAACCCCTGTTCCACTGGGCTGAAAGAAGAAATGATCGTTTTGACTGCAGTTTTGACACCTGCTTCTTCCTCATTTGCCCCAGCACTACTGGAGGAAGGGGGTGATGTGGTCCACTATGACCCTCATTTTCACTGGAGGATTTCTAGGAGATGCTGCATCAAAATCAAGGGTTGAGCCAAGAGATGGAAACATGCTGATCCAATGACAAACACACCAAGTTACTAGTTCTGACTTTGTAACTGAATTAAGGATTGGGAGGAGTTGTGCATTAGTAAGGAAAAGGTTTCGTTGTTGTAAAGGGGAGAGAATAAAGGAAAAGTGTCCAGGTCTCAGGACTGACTTGCAGTGTAGAATGCTGGGTCTGCAATCCAGTGCAGGCACACATTTTTCCTTACTCCTCATTCCCTCTTTAACATCTTCATTAGTTTTTAATCCATTTCCTCTTTAATCTTTCTACTCTAATTATGTCCTGAGAATATGAAATAGATAAAGATAATAATGATCAAAATGATCATGATCTATTACCTATTATAAATCTATTATATAATTAATTGCATAATATATTATGAAACTATTAATAATTTACTTACTTTAATCTCATTAAATAGTATGAGCCATTCTTTTTTTTAAATTTATCTTTATTGTTCAGATTATTGCAATTGTTCCTCTTTTTTCCCCCATAGCTCCCCTCCTCCCATTTCCCACCCCAACTTCTGTCCTTGCCCCCCCACTGTCCTCATCCATAGGTGTACAATTATTGTCCATTCTCTTCACGCACCCCCAACACCCTTAACCCCCGAAAATTGTCCATCCACTCCATTCTATGCCTCTGATTCTATTCTATTCACCAGTTTA